>OX123182.2:78615579-78918004 GCA_944739405.2 Euclidia mi
GAAATTATTTGATATTTTATTACAATTTTTACAGGATACAATTATAAGGCAATTATAAGGCTTTTAATGCAAAAAAACGATTTTCGTTTTTCTGCGGGTTGCACCAGTATACGTAGGACCCGTCGATATGTTAATGTAGTTGACTGTATAATGGAGTTCGGTTTATGAGGCAAAAGTTTGGATGCAATGTTGTACAATGTTCAACATTCAGTTTGTTTTTAAATAGGTTCTATGAAATTGTGTATATTGCTAGTGAGATAATGCTGTGAAGATGCAATTATCTTATTATAAAATAATTAAGTATAGCTCAATTGAGTTTCTGTCTCAATCTAGTTGGCGGGTAATCTACTAACTAAAAAGTCTATTTCAATCACTATTTTGTACAAATTATATAGCTTGACGTTCGTACTTTTATGTTCCCAAAACAAACAAACCTTAGTTACCTTTAGATAATAGGTTGACGGTTATCTTCTTTTATTAATAGTAGATTAAATTTTATTAATAAACTATACGTTCGAATTTATTTCGTTTTAGTTTTTATAATTTAGTAAATATTTATCACGGCTAGCCTTAATGGGTTGGGACCCTTCTATGCTCACCCCTAGTTCGCGTAAAGTTGTCAAGCGTCTAACAAATGAATTTACACACAGTCATATAAAATAACACAGGGGTGAGAGGAACCTGAAGTCTGCCGACACACACTTGACCGGCGCGCTGGCCAAGTGCGGCTTGGCAAACACATATCTTTCGTGAGCATTATGGAGAACTCTCAGACATGCTGGTTTCCCCACCATGTTTTCCTTCGTAATTTAATCCGCACGTAGGTAACTTCGATAAGTCAGTGGTGCGTGCTGAGGGTTTTAGACCGAGATCCTATGCAAGACATTGGTTGCAACTAAACCATGCTAGCGCTGCCTGCCAAATATTATTATATATCATAAAACATAATTATGCTGCCTATGCGACTGCTGACCGGAGGTCCCGGGTTCGATTACCGGGTCGGGCAAAATTGTAACTGGGTTTTTCCGAATTCTCAGTAGCAGCACAGAGTCTGACTATGTGCCCGGTAACGGCAATAAGCTCGCCCCCTATTACGTCGGACCTAAAAATTCATGGCGAAATATGGGTGTAATATTACACCTCTGCCTATCCCTTCGGGGATACAGGCGTGAGTCTATATAACATAATTATACAAATCCGATGAAATCTTCTTATAATAAATTTAATTAACGTACATTAGACTAGACATTTCTCTACCAAAGTTATATTACAACACAAACATTCTCCCATTGATGTCTAAATTAGACTCGTTAAACACGATAAAACATCCCAAACAATAATGGCGCCGCGGGTAGAAAATGCAACTCTTTACAACACAGATTAACGTTCCACGAAGCCATTAAGCCAAACAGTCATCAACCGGGCAAACAAACGGGGCAAGTAAACGCACTACATCACGCACAAAACGCACAAATCAATACTTTTTGTTGGCGTGTCGCGCTCGACCCGAGTCAACGGGAGCGAAGCACTTATCGGGAACCGAATTTAACTGCTCAAATACGTTACGTTGAAAAATGTTGCACTTCTCTGAATATCTTTAGTATAGTCAGTTTTCTATTTATACATTTTCAGCTTTATTAGATACATCGACTTGGTAGCAAGCCTATTTATGACTCTTTTCTATCACTGACGAGAACAGAAACATTTGCTAAATCAACCAATCAACAAATAAATATAAACCACTATTTATTTTCTACTGTAATGCTACACTTTGAAATATTCATTTCACAAGAAACCCTTTTGTTACTGGAACAGATCATGTAATCAAGAAATATTAATGAAATAAGGCAGAATAAAAGCACACAGCGTCATCCTTCATACTTTAGCTGATTTTAATGAAATCTTCATTTCATATTACCTACAAAGTTATACGTAACTGACGTCATTAATTAAAAGTTTCCAAAGTATGACGTAGGCAATATATACAAACGGCTTATAAAGGTATCGAGCCACAAGCCCGTTCTGTATTCAAAATATTCTAATACGTACTTGACTTATTGTTATAACGAAATTAAGGTATTTCTGTATACTAATTTTGAAGTTCCAAGATCTCATTTGACTCCAAGCTTTCTGAATGTTACAGAATGGTGTGGGTAGTCCTGAAGTTTCAAGTTTCCAAACCAATATGGAAACAATGCTGGCACTGTCGCGTGGCGCCTTATAAAGTTTGCCTTCACTTTATACGAGACTTGCACTAAATTCAGCTTGTTTCACTTCAAGAATATACAAAACCTATATAGAAACTAATCAATTAAGCTCTTCTGTGTTTTTATATGTTAATGTAGTTGACTGTATAATGGAGTTCGGTTTATGAGGCAAAAGTTTGGATGCAATGTTGTACAATGTTCAACATTCAGTTTGTTTTTAAATAGGTTCTATGAAATTGTGTATATTGCTAGTGAGATAATGCTGTGAAGATGCAATTATCTTATTATAAAATAATTAAGTATAGCTCAATTGAGTTTCTGTCTCAATCTAGTTGGCGGGTAATCTACTAACTAAAAAGTCTATTTCAATCACTATTTTGTACAAATTATATAGCTTGACGTTCGTACTTTTATGTTCCCAAAACAAACAAACCTTAGTTACCTTTAGATAATAGGTTGACGGTTATCTTCTTTTATTAATAGTAGATTAAATTTTATTAATAAACTATACGTTCGAATTTATTTCGTTTTAGTTTTTATAATTTAGTAAATATTTATCACGGCTAGCCTTAATGGGTTGGGACCCTTCTATGCTCACCCCTAGTTCGCGTAAAGTTGTCAAGCGTCTAACAAATCAATTTACACACAGTCATATAAAATAACACAGGGGTGAGAGGAACCTGAAGTCTGCCGACACACACTTGACCGGCGCGCTGGCCAAGTGCGGCTTGGCAAACACATATCTTTCGTGAGCATTATGGAGAACTCTCAGACATGCTGGTTTCCCCACCATGTTTTCCTTCGTAATTTAATCCGCACGTAGGTAACTTCGATAAGTCAGTGGTGCGTGCTGAGGGTTTTAGACCGAGATCCTATGCAAGACATTGGTTGCAACTAAACCATGCTAGCGCTGCCTGCCAAATATTATTATATATCATAAAACATAATTATGCTGCCTATGCGACTGCTGACCGGAGGTCCCGGGTTCGATTACCGGGTCGGGCAAAATTGTAACTGGGTTTTTCCGAATTCTCAGTAGCAGCACAGAGTCTGACTATGTGCCCGGTAACGGCAATAAGCTCGCCCCCTATTACGTCGGACCTAAAAATTCATGGCGAAATATGCAGCAACGAGAGCACCAACAGATGGCGACAATGTCCTAAGTTCCGATATAAATCAAACCCTTTTAATGTTCAACTATCGGTCGCTTGGGTCAAGTAGGTAAAAGTGATTTACAGAGGTCATAAAGACAGCTAGAAACGGGTATATTGCTCTCGTCAGCACCCTTCAACGACCGGAATGGTCCGTGTAATGAAATGTAACGTGAAAGTTTGTGATGGTAATATAGGTGTTTGGATTTTTGGTATATTTTCTTAGGGTCGGTCATATTAGTAGCAGTAAGCCACATTATCAGTTCGAACAGAGTTTTACTTTTTACCATTACGACTTATGAAAGTGTTTTAGCATGTTATACCTACTTAAATTGTTAATTATCGCTTGACCCGTGCCTCGGAGAGCACGTTACGCCGTCGGTCCCGGTTGTGAAGATGAAGATGTTTGTAAATCGTTAAAGGGCGTCAAAGCCTTCTAAATAAATTAGCACTATTAACATTTGAAGATGCACATAACGCCATAAATCGGATCTCTGCCTTTTCGCCGAAAATTATTCAGCCGATTATCACTTGCCAACTAACGTTTCGCAGAATTTTATTTCGCAGAATAATCATTTGCCAACTTGTGATATAATTTTGTGTTTATTTCCCAACCTCACAGTTGCCAACTTTACGTTTGGTCTTCCTTTTACTGTCGCAGTTCTAACCTAACCGATATAGCATATTTAAATGCCCTGTGTAGTGAAATAAAAGCGATTTGATTCTGGCACTTCGCCGGCCGCTGCCGCGGCACCCTCGCTTCGCTCGCTCGGCTCGTACGATGTGGTCGCAGTTCTAACCTAACCTAACCAGCCATTGTTTCAGTTGACGTGCATTGTTTATCAGCATACTAACCTAACCTAACCTAACCGATTCCTTTCGATTTCACCTGAACTTTCCGAAACATCACGTGAACAGACGAAATGTTATTCGTCTAAAAGTTGTCTGGCCTAATAATTTGACAAAAGATAAATGCCCCAAACGTTTTTTGTCATTACAATAATCAGCTTAACAATAATTCTACCAAATGAAACGCTGTCATACAAAAATTTGACAATCGTTAGTCGTCAAAGTTAAAAATAGGCGAAACGTTGGTTGGCAAGTGATAATCGGCCAAACAATATTCGGCGAAAAGGCAGATCCCCCATAAATCAGTTGTGTGCGACGTACGAGTAGATTCTAATCCTGTCTGTTGGCATTTCCACCAGTTCACTGTTCACTGTTCTCAAATAAATAATACCGTATAGAATTTCATTTTTTTAATCTTTGATATTACGCAATTTATACTAATACCGACAATAGGCTTGTGTCCACTAAGAATAAATCGGTTTGATTGTAGTATCTATAGATTCATTATGATTTGTAGATGTCAATAAAGTTTAATATTTATTATAAAAATGTAAGATTAATGTTATTTTTAGAATTCTAAAAGTAAAAACAATGTATTTATCCTTGTGACATTGAACACCAATCAGAGAGCATTACGTTTAACAGTGCATCCGCCATTCACGTTGTTGACGATTTGGCAGTAAGTACTACTAAAACGTCAAACTTTGTACCTGTCAAATCGAATATAACAAAATAAAAGTGGGTACACCACGGTTTGTTTTGTTTTGCACTTTGTGACATCACTCAACCGCCATGATGGTTTACGGCGTTTTCGTGTCAAATTCAAAAAGGTTTTTAAAAAGCCGTAATTAGTAATGTTGCTGATCGATTTTTAATGAAAAATTCTGTTATTTCGGTTTAACGTCTAATAAAGTAACGAATCAATCACTAATTACATTTTAGGACACATAGCCTATCATAAATATAATTATAATTTCGCTACACCACTTGCCCTAAAGTCGATTTTAATTACTCACGTAATTAACTAGATATGCGTTCAATGTAAGAAATATAGTTCTTGAAGTCTCTTCGAACAGCTTATCAAAATTGATTCCTCAGTTTCCATCGAGACTTTGTTGGTATGAAATTCGTTGAGAGCGCTGCCAAAAGTACGTAACTATTCCTACGTACAATTCGAGTTCGCGACTGATCTGCGGTACTCGGCTAAAACTTTGAAGAAAGCACCCTCTTTTGTGCAGTCAGGGTTGCTTCGTATTAAGAAATAAATTTCCTAACATTTTTACAAGCTATTCAAACTTTTTGTAATTCCTAGCACTTATAGCATTAATATTGTTGAGTTCAGAACTGATAAGGAAAGCACGTTCTTATAGATTCCATTGTAGCTATGGTGACTACGGAAAACAGAAAATACCTACTTGAAGTTTATTCACAGAATCTTATGCAAACATTTTTCGCAACCCATTTATTTTATACAAATGTTCAAAGCAACAGTAACGGAATTTTTCAAATTGACAACCCTTCCACTAGTTGAGTTCATTGAAAGTTGGCAACTTCATTATGAAGACTATTTGACTTACCGAAGGATATATAATGCAAAACTTTTGACTACGTAAATATTTTAAGTCAAGTTTCGGAAGTAATAGCGTGCCGTTTCATAAAGAGAACTTATTATACTTATACCGAAAATATTATCTTGTATACCGAACTAAGATTGCTGGAAAGAATTGCATACAAATATATTATGTGTATTATTAATTAGTTATTTTCTATTTCTTTTTACGTTTCATCCCTAAATGCTGCAAAATTTATTTAAATTAAAGCGTTTCCCTGAGTTTTGAAATTGGAAAGAGTAAAACGGGTAAAACTCAACAAAAATCAAACTCTCGAGCAAGGCGAGGGCTAAAACAAAAGAAAATTGATCGTTAAATTGCAAACTAAAAGCAATAGGGAAAACAAGAAATTTCAGTACTAAGCAAAAAGTATTTTATATTCAAAACGGTTACACCATCAGAAATTCATAAAATAATAAACTTCTTTAAACAAATGTTTCAAACGAAAAAAAGCAATAACAGTTGGTAAAGTTTTCTTAAAGGGCAAAGGTCATGATCAAAGTACTAGACAAGTTTATTTATTATTTACTAATCCTTTATAATAATAGAAAATCAATATATGGGTAATAAATCAAGTTCTAATATCGTCCCACGTATGACAATTGAAAGTTCTGGACTTCTTACTTAGGAACTATTCCATCAAAGCATGTCCAATCTCCAATTAGAAGAGTGATGGATGTTCCATACTTAAGGTCCCTGTGCTTTGTACACTACGATAAACTGTTGGTTGTTGTCAAAAGTGAAGTGGGCTGGTCGTTAAAGCATGTCAGCTCCTTTGAAGCATTGAGCTCACTTGAAAACTGAGTGAGCGCTGAGAGAGCGCTAGTTTTGGAGCAACGTTATTGGACAGATTCTGACTGCTCGCACTTCTAGCTCTTTGTACTTGCCAATTTGAAAGTACAAACATGACATCTTTGTGCATGAACGGTGTTATGTCTTATTGATGTTGTGAAATAAATAAAATTAGCTCGGTATGAATTTATACGATTAGTTCTGATTATCGTGTGCTGCAAAATTCCACTGGGCTCGTCTCTCATAAAATAGGTATAACATAAAATCAGTAACGCAACGCATGCCAAAAGTCAAAGTCTATGTATGAATGATGATATGTCAAAAATTATAAAATTATAACAATTGATCCATAATACGTCATAACTGAAAATAGCAAATATGGTTTTTTAAATCTTGTTTTATTGTACCTTCTAGGAGTTAAAGGAGCACACCGCTGTTCGTGGACACCTGCAACACCAAAAGAGTCACTAATACGTTGCCAGCCTTTTAAGTAAAAGAAAAGGAATAGGAGGGTGAGCAGAATGAGAGAGAGCGAAAAGGGGACAGGGCATTCGGCACTCTCACTCACCGAACGAAACGCGATTCTGTTACTATAAAGTGACTCTAGATGAGTGAGAATGCTGAATGCCTTCCACGTCCCAGCGGGTCCAGTCACGCTGAAATCAGCAAGGCTCTACTGCCTACTAGCAAGAGCCTACTGCCAACTTTAATTATGTATGGAACTGTCGGCAAAGTTCCATGCACTTCCCTTTGTCAATCAACCAGAAATATAACTCTTTTTTTTTTTGTTTTACGAGGTGGAAAATCGCTTTGGATCTCCGACTCTTGGGGAAATGAGAGCCGGAGTATGTGGTGTTACCACTTAAAACAACCTCGACTTTCTCATGTACCCGTGTGTCGGAGGGTCGGGTATCGCCGAAGCATTCGTCGCAACCCCCCGACGGGTATTGGCCCGCCAGATGGTCAGGCGGGCCCCGAACAAAACCCCCTTGGCGGCGTATGAAGATGTTGGGCTCCGTCGCCAAAACACCCAGCGGCCTCAGAGGATAGGGAGGACGGCAACGCAACACCGCATCTCCTCTTCCTCTGCGGTCCCGCCGCGACGCAACAATGGTGCGCCCCCATTTGGTCACGGGAGATAGGGCGCGCGGCAACGCAACACCGACACGCCTCTCCTCCCGCGACTGCACCCAACTGCGAGGGACAGACAGAACTGTCCCCCGCACCCGCACTTTGGACGCATCCTACGCAGGCCTCACCCAAGCCCACGTGGAGCGTCCCCTCCCGGGATCTCGCTTAGCTTCACCGTGGGCGTACCTCAAACCCACGGTTACCGAGCCCCCCACTACGACAATGTGGGGACCCACGGGGGGGGGGGGGAAATATATCTCCTACTTTATTAACTTCACCATATTATTTAAATCGTTCATATAAGAAACTCTTTATTAGATCTTTCTCTAAAAATATTCCGTTTTGGTCAATAAATCATCATCATCGTCCTAGCGTTATCCCAGTTGCATCCAAGACCTTGGAGCCTTGGAGCCCGTGGTCATTTGGTCATTTTATTCAAATTTGGAAATCTATCAAGGCCTTGTGACCCATACCCAAATATTTTATTTTTCTTTAGAAGAGTATTATTTTTACCAATCTTCCTTTTACGCTACCGAAGCAGAGATGAACAAATGTGTAGCGAATTGCATAAATGATTTATGACAAGCTTTTTCTTGGCATGAAAACAAACGGAAAGTTAAAATAATATATTTTTATTTCATTCTATTGAATTGTTTACATTGAAACTCAGTTCAGTTTAAAAATACTTTACTTGTAAATAATTACGTTAATAATTTCTGATTCTACGTCAGTAATTTTAAATCTGTAATTCGTGAAAATACAAGAAGTTTTTCATAAAAGGCACACGTAATTTATTCACACAGCCAGAAAAAATCTAGATCTCTTACAAAACGAAGTATCAAACGATTGCTTCCGACACGTCTTCTATAGGAAATGATTGGATTCGAAAAGGTGTCTAATTTCCGCTAAAAATCTATTATTTGCGAATAAGCAGCCACCACAAATTGCAAAAGTTTTAACCGTCTAAGCCAACAACTCAAATTTACCCTTTGAAAGATGATTATAAAACGTTTTATTTGAATAAACAAAAGTTTTATTATAAGTAATGACAATTCTGATCACTGAGCGGGTATTTTGATTACTTTTCAACAAAAACTTAAGGTGAAGAAACAGTTTTGTAATAAGACATCATTATTTGTATAGTAAATGAACCAATGGTTTGTAAACGAAGGTAAGTAATTCTTAAATCGAAAGAATATCTAACAATGTCGGGCACAAGGAAGGATTTAATAGCCTTTTTTATTTAATAGCAGCAAACCTTATGAAGCAGTTAAAATCATAATCAAATAAAAGTCGTATTTACTGAAATAACAGAAACATGAAAATTTAAAGCACCATTTCTATTAGCATCACCATTATTGAATTCTCTTAAGCCCAAGAGTATCTTCTTCTTCTTTTGCTTGCCCTGTTCGTAAAATTTGCATTGTTAATTTTATTTAACGCACCTCCTTTGTCTCAATAACAAGACATCATTCCGTTACAGCTGTAGCAAGGTTTGATAATATAATTGTTTGTTCGTCCTTTAAGTTCTCTGCACGTTCCAAACATTGCATGATTGTATAATTCAGTATCGTTTCTTCAATCTTAAATACAAACTTGAACGAAACGTACTTACGGTGCTACAATACTGCAATTTACTTTAAATGTGCAGTGTTTTTGTATTGCTGAATGGTGTTCCTGTTTCCCAAAACTAGATTTACTTAGGCAACATTTTGGATAACTGTCACAATCAAACCTGATTTAATAATATTCTATATGTATAGTAATTGTAAAGTGATGCAAATCTGGAATATTTTAGTTATCTGTATACATAAAATCCTTGCGTTACTGACTGACTGACAGCCGAAACTACTGGGTGCAAGAAGTTGTTTAGCATGTATGTTGCTTGGAGACAGAAAGGGTGCACAAGGAAATGATTTGCCGAAATTCCCTCGGGATCGGGTAGAAATAGTTAAATTAAAAAATGCGCGGACGTAGCTCAGCTGTCATCCTCTAGTTCTAAATATTTATTCATTGTCGTAGACTGTGTATCATATAAAATACTTCGTGTAATTTCTGTAGACACATTAATTCTCTAGCGGCAATCTATACGAATATTATAAATAAGTAAAGTTTACGAGTTTGTATGTAAATGTAATGTTTGCATAAAGAGGCCTTCTCTACAACTGATTTGAATTTGAGAAACCAATTTTTGGTCTAGTTAGATTATTAATTCTAGGATCAGTTCTAGCTACAGTCCAATAAAATTAAAGTTTTGTCAAAATTGGTCTCACTATTAATAATTATATCTTAATTCGTATGAGAGTGACAGAAGAACAGATAAATGAATACAAAAACACAACATTTCTTGGTTAGCTATACTATAATGACGTATCTTCTGTAACATACCTCAGTAGATTTTACTACCTGATTGAAACTGCATAGGGCTTGAGTATAATAAATTAAGTTTATCTTTCTTTGAAAACTATTTTTAATGGTTATTCAGTTTAAAGAATTATAATATTTCTATAATTTCTGCATTTATGATGGGCGGTAAGAGAAAAGATTGTGATTACACACGCTTTTCATCATTTATCACAATGACAATATTGGTTACCCTACGAACAGCTACTACGCAATGTGTTATTTAGACCAACACATAAAAGAGAAATGTTCGAACAAAGTGGGATTAAATATTTGGCCAAAACGCAAACCTGTTTTGCATTCGTATCGGAACAACTAGCATCCCATATGCATGCAGCCTTACGGCAACAATAAAAGGCTCTAACGAATAATGGAAATCGAGGCAATATCGTTGCCATTGTATGCACTGAAACGCTTTCATTTATTTACAAAGAAATTTTAATAGATGATAACATTCAGGATACACAGATTACTTAAATCACTGTTCTCACAATGCAAAACTAAATTTAAATTGACAGCAGTTTAACTTGCATTTTTAAAGCTGAAATTGCCAATACGTCAATGAAATACTGCAGGACGAATAATTATAAGTATAAAAGCAAAAACATCAATCAATTTTTATTAACACGCTTTTATTAGGTCGTCGTGTATGTAACTAACTATGTAATGGAATCTAAGGTAACTAATTTAACCATCTTCCAAGTATCTAGTAGTTCTTATGACAATACAATAATATGGTGCTGTCAAACTGATCTGATGATGGAGCTGGAAGACATGAACCGGAACTTCATGATGGAAAATCGTATCATAGCTGTTTTGGATTTCTTAGATAAGTCTTGTAATGAACTTTGGCCACGACTAGCGTTCAAGGTCTGATGATGAAGCCGGAAGATAGGTACTGGCATTCCATGATGGAATATCGTATCATAGTCGTGTTTGCACTTGTGAGAAAGGTCATGTAGTGGACTTTGGACACGATCAGGTTTCAAGGTTATAACAAACCAATTATACTTATATTGTAGACCACACAGTGGTGTAGTTCGGGTTCGTACTTTTGCGGCTGGACAGGCGTATGTGGTCTTGAGTGGAATAAAATCACTTAGTGGTCTCCTGATTGAAGAGCTAGATTGTTATAAGCTGACAGATAAAACACCATGTAATACAGACGCACAGGCGGCGATGGAGAGGATGCGGGCTCATTCGCCTACTTAAAATAAATGTATTTGTTAATAATATTTCGTTATCAAAGACCAAAAAGTATAAAATAAATTAATAGTTTAAAAAACACTAGAAAAACACGCTTTAATAAATGCTCGTAAAACAAAAAATAAATTATGGATAGTTAAAGTTGTCTCTATTTCTTGGCTGAAGTGTAAACTATGTGCTTTTAATTCTAATATTTGATTGTAAAAGCGTGGGGCGCTGGAACAGGAAAGACTTTATTGTTAACAAATACTAATACTACCTTCCTGGCGGAAGCTGCATGAGGTCTCACAAAACCGTTGCCGCATTACGCTTATATACTTAATTTCCTGAAAGAAGAGGCGTTAAAAATGTCGGTAAATATCGTCTTCCTCGCTGATGGCGCATGTATTGTCTGAGTTCGACAAACTGGTACTTTGAACAGGCTGTTTAATGTACAGCCACTGACTACTCGTGCTGCAACTCCAGTAAGAGCGCCAATCTTTGAAACCTACTTCCCGTAACATCTGTTCACTTGCTTTTTGAACAAGTTAAACATGAACATCTTTCCTGTTCCAGCGCCTCACACTTTTACAATCAAATATTAGAATTAAAAGCACATAGTTTACACTTCAGCCAAGAAATAGAGACAACTTTAACTATCTATAATTTATTTTTTGTTTTACGAGCATTTATTAAAGCGTGTTTTTCTAGTGTTTTTTAAACTATTAATTTATTTGCAGTGCAGTTGATTTTTAGTATTGAAAAGAAAATAGTCGGTAGGCTTGTGTCCGCTGAGAGAGAACTGGTCTAATTCCTAGTCATCAGATATGCTGAAACGTGCCTAAGTATTCATATAATAAGAACATAATTATGATGTCAAATATGTAAAGAAAAATGAAGAAAGCGCTTGTTATTTTTGAACTTTGTACCTTTAATAACAATAAGTAGGTAAGTACAACTTTAACTTTTTTACCCGAAGCACGAATTTTCGTAGTTTACTAAAACTGAACGTTCGTATTCTTTACTTACATTTTAGCCGCACGTGTTGCTAAAATATAGACTAATTTCGGGACTACAGCAGCAGACTGTAGAATTGTAACGTAACATTTTTTTACATCGTTTTATTCTTTATGCGACACAATTATCTAAATACTCTTTACATAATTATAATGTTAGAAAGTATATTGCGGCAGATGTAAGTCATCTCACCTTTATTACGTAAGACGGTTACACGCATGATAGTTGTAATCTTAATTAGCAGTCTAGGTGACTAAACGGTAATTAGAAGAACGGTTATCACTAATTTCATACAGCTAAGTAGCCTTAATAATAAAATGTTTGAGGCCGTCCCGTCTAACCGTTTTCAACCGAGTGTTGTGGGTTCGATCAACACACGAGACAGCATTATATGAGGTCTATTTGTTGCTTCGAGTCTGAGTGTACTTTGTGTCCATTGATTGTAAGTTTGTAATGACCGCCAAAATCGTACTTAACTCCGACAGAAACCATTAAAAAAAGGTAAGAAAGTAGCCTCAAAATAATTATTCGGTTAATGGTTCTGTAGCGATCAGCTACATAACACGGCGGTAAATACAAAATATATACTTTGCGTAAGTTACCAAGACGAATAAATTAATTTTGCAAAAAAATATTATGCTAGTTTAATATAATTATAGTAAATTTTCATTTAAAAGGGTACAAAGCCTTTATTGTTAGTTATAACTCTTAATTGTGTAATTCATTTCAATATCCACTTATAAATTAAGTACCAACAGTACTAGCCACATCATCTAGACAAATAGTGCACTTAAGCCTTCGTAACGCAAAGTTATTAAAATAACCTTAAGTATGCATAAACTAAACTAAAATACAAAGAAGTTGTCTGCCTTTGTTTGTAACGAACGAACAAAAGTAAATAAGCCTTATTAAAACTCCATTTCTTCAACTAGGAGGTAACTTAGCAGATTTTCGCAGTTAATTAATATACGAGTGAGTGACGGTTCTGTATGTTAACATTACGTGAATAACGTTAACGCCTAAAAACATAAAGCCGGGATTTTACCGACAGCCAAATTCTTAACATACGGCCTACCTACATATAGCTTTATTAAGGTAAAAACATACTTAGCATACGCTGCAACATGATGAAGTATTTTCTAAAAGACTACAAAATGTGAAACAGCAATGCTCTGATTAAATTAAATCTTGATTTTAAACTGGTTTCATCAAGGTTTATTAATTAAGGTACAATATAGTTTTATTCTTTGACATTACTTTTTATTTCATCAAACTTTTCCTTAAAATGTTAATCATCATCATCATCAGCCTTTATCAGTCCACTGCTGGACTAGGCCTCTCCTTTGAAAGGAGAAATTGGCCTACTATACCACGCTGGCCAAACGGGTTGGTATAGGGTTTGTATCAAGTTTTCCTTCTCTTACAGTGCTGTTCTCTGCATAATATGCTCCCTCTGTCGGCTCTTACGACACCCATGTTATCCTGAACAAAAGAAGGGTTATCTAAATAAACAAAGTTCCACGAGTAATTATATCACTGTTACAGAAACAAGTATTCATTTCTATAAAAAGTTAATGGACGTTTCTAATTAAAAAGGAGCAGCGCCTCAATCAGTTTAACAATAAGACGGCAGTCATGGCAATCATTTATGAGTGGATAGTTGACCATGTTCTGTTCATAATTATCTCAGAATTCAATCAAATTTCTTCAAAAGTTCATGTTGGTTACGCTCATATACACACAACTGAGTGGTGTTATATGTACGCATCACATTTTATTATTAGATCATAATGGTTTTAATAATGATTTATTCAATGCTTCCCTTAATATTGTTTGCCTGTATATAATACAGAACTAGAATAAAGTGTCATAAAACCCTATAAATGTTGATGCGCCGGCAACACAATTTTTTTACGATACATTGCTCTGGCATGCTTTTGAATCACCGATTCGTAAGTCTGTATATCACAGTTGTTTGAAATTATTATGAGCGGGCATTGTTCGATCTAACAATGCCTAAGCCAATGGAATGGGCGTGTGGTAATCCGCCGACATCACCTAGTAAAAGCAATGCCGTGATGTAACCTAAATGGGTCTCCCTTGTTTGACCGAAAGGAATTTGACAAATTTTCACTACCCAAAAAAATTTTCGCGTAATTTCATTTGCCAAATTATTACTTAGCAAAAAATCTATTCACAAAAAAATTTTACGCAAACCTAATGTTTGGGAAATGAACGTTTAAACTATAACTTGTTTACCAACTTGTACTTTTAACAATTTTTATGTAGTCAAATATTGCAGTTGGAATAACAGTTTTTACGCAAAATCAATAATTATCCTAATCTAAACAGTTCAGTTCCGGGTAACCTACTAAAAACAATCTCTTTTTTATATTAATGCAAGTCGTTTCTGGCACTCGCCGGCCGCTACTGCGGCACCGCTTGCTTCGCTCGCTCGGCTCGTGCGTACGAGGTCACAGTTCTAACCTAACCTAACCTTACCATTTTTTTAATAGTTAACCTACTCTAACTACTTCCATAAATAAACTAATATCACCAAACGTTTATTGTCTGAAGATTGTTTGCTGTGATAAATCATTTGATTAAAGACCGAATGCCATAATGACATTATACTTGGTAATATTTTGCCAAGTAAAAATTTTACCAAATAAAAATATGCGTACTAAAATCATTCGAAATAATGCAATGGTATAAAAAAGGTTGCTAAAATTTGTTTGGGTAATGAAGTTTTGTCAAAATCTTTTCGGCAAAACGGCAGGAACCCAACCTAAATACATCTTTACCTTTGTTCAGCTGACGAACCGAAACGGTATTACGACAAGTGATTTAAAATATTCAGTCGAATAAAATTGGAGTTTGCTATTAGAGGTAATAACCAATTAGGGGCAAACTCCTTGTTGCCTAGCCCTTCGTAACCCTGGGCTATTTTAAAGACGAGAAAATCAATCACATGCTCACATATTACAAGTAACTACCTGGGAAGGAAACTTTGATGAGCTCACATTTAAATTTCAGATCGTTCAGAATAAATTTGCAACTTAATACCCTTTCGTGTTTTAATTCTTACATTTTCGAGTTCAATGGAAAAACTTTTGGAAAGAAGCGGTGATTCTATGTATTTGTTAGTTTGTAGTTCGTTTTAAATTGTGAATGTATCTGAAATTCAAAGTACTTTGTTGCTTTTTGAACCGTTGACCTCGTTGTAGGTATAAAAAGTCACTAACAAGTAGAGTTCTACTATTAGATATAGGGGGGGTAAGGGGAGAATGGACATAACATCTAGCCCAGCCTTAACGTCAACCTCACCTGCACGCGCCGATAGGCGACGGCGACCAACTGGTTTCCGTGGTGCCCCCTGCCAGATAACAAACGAGGCTCTGGCGACCGAGCATGGGCGGTATAACCCTACACCTAGTTAGGTAACTGACTGGAAGAGGCTACAGCGAGCCTTGGGGCCTAAATTGCCCCTTAAATGTCTGGAGAAAAGGAGAGACCAATCATGAGTGTAGTATTGAAAAAGAAACTACCCCAGGAGGGTACCAGCGATGCTGGAGAATCCCTCCCTGAGTCTAGCTCAGGCTGCCCTACGTATTCTGGGGGGGGCACAATCCTACTCAGTGATGGCGAAGGAGAAGAAATAACTAAAAAACCTACCAAGCAAACTCTGGTACAACAAACATTCCACCCAAGTATGTTCAACACAAGACCCAGAAATCCGTTCGGCGGAAGCCTATCAACCACCCCTACTACTCTAACTGACCAGATCCACGAAACACCCATTCAGACTGGAACACCTATCATCCACAATGTGCTAGAACCTTGCCCACCACCATGGCAGAGAGTACCCCAGAGCAGAAATCCCAAAAGAAAAAAAACACTACCTCCATCCCCAGAGGCTATAAAAACCACAAATAGCTTTAGCGCACTGCCTATTAATCAAGTGGATGATAGTAAACCACCAGATATAAAAAAGCAGAGCTCTCCGCCGCCCATAATATTATATGGCGTAGATGACCTAACAAAACTAACGGAGTTATTGGTGACAGCTGTTGATAAAGATGAATTTACTTACAAGACTGTTAATAAAAACCAGTTAAGAATTAACTGCTTTGATGTTGAGGTTTACAAGAAATTAATAAAAATAATAAGGGACAACAAACTCATTGGACACACGTTTAATAGAAAATATGAAAAATGTTTTAGGATAGTCATCAGAAATCTTCACCACAGTACTCCTATAACGGCAATCAAAGAAGACATAGAAAGTACTGGTAATGTAGTCTCGGGAGAAATTATTAATGCGAAATATGGCCCAGAAAAGAAACCAACCTCGACTTTCTTTGTGAACCTGTTACCAAATCCCAAAAACAAACTTGTGAAGGATCTGAAATACATCTACCATCAAGCCGTAATAATAGAAGATCCAAAAAAGAGAAGATCGCTAGTCCAGTGCCACCGATGTCAACAATATGGACATAGCAAAAACTACTGCATGAGACCTTATAGATGTGTCAAGTGCACCGAATCTCATATGACATCGGATTGTCCAAAACAAGACCGCAATACCCCAGCCAAATGCGCCTTGTGCCTAGGTGCTCACCCAGCTAATTTCAAAGGATGCGAAGTATATATGGAAATATTTAGACGAAAGTACCCTAATCGAAATAATGACACAAAAACTACCAAATTGACCACAAAAGTAAACACTACACCAGTAGTACAGCCAGCAACACCAACTCCTAGGGAACAACTAGCAGAAAACACAGAACACAAACGTACTACTAACTACGCAGACGTACTAAAACAAAACAAAAATAGCACAAGCCATTCCACAAATACACCAGACACCACAAGTACTTTACAAAAAATACTAATTCAGCAATCCGAAAAATTCGACCTCCTCCTTCAACAAATGAGTACTTTAATGACTCTAATAACCACACTCTGCTCTAAATTAATAAAATGACTGGCCTGCGTATAGCAACTTGGAACATCAATGGACTAGCCCCAAACAAGGAAGAAGTTCAAATATTATTAAAAGAACATAATCTCGATGCAATTCTTGTCTCAGAAGCACACTGCACCAATAAAAGCTGCGTAAAAATACAGGGGTACTCGACGTACACAACAAATCACCCTGATGGCACAGAACATGCCGGCACCGCAATAATTATACGCAATAGCCTGAAACATCACCAATTGCCTGAATTCAAAACAGAATATACCCAAGCAACAGTTGTTGCTGTCGAAGATAAATGTGGGTATTTCGCCCTTGCTGCTGTTTACTGTCCTCCAAAACACCGAATCAGCCAAGAGAATTTTTCTGACCTTTTCTCACATTTCGGGACACGCTTCGTCGCTGGCGGTGATTGGAACGCCAAACATATACACTGGGGCTCCAGATTATCTACAACCCGAGGAAGGCAACTGAAGAACGCTATTGATAGTGGCCATTTGTCGGTTATTACGACAACTGAACCTACCTACTGGCCCACCGATACTAATAAGATACCAGACCTCTTGGACTTTTTTATAATAGGAGGACTCTCACGACACTATTTTAAAGCAGAATCATGTCTAGATGGTTCCTCAGATCACACTCCTGTGATACTTACGATCAGTGCTATTATTATAAGTCGTGAAAAACCTGAGGCCCTTTATAACAAATACACAGACTGGGAATCATTTCGTAAATATATTAATGACAACATCTCGCTAACCGTTGCCCTGAAGACTTCCGATGACGTAGAATGTGCTACTCAGTATATCACCCATATTATACAGGTAGCCTGCTGGAAAAACACACCCCTAATAACTGAAAAAGAACTAACTACCAACAATATACCACTGGCCATTAAAAACAAGATAAAAGAAAAGCGTCGATTGCGAGGAGTATGGCACACAAGCAGACACCCCGAAGACAAAACCGCCCTTAACAGGGCCTCCCGGGAGCTTAAAGAAATTATCAAAGAAGCTAACGACGCCTCCCTAGAGTCAAGGTTAATGTCACTAACAGCCACTAAAGCAACTAATTACTCTTTGTGGAAATTCACGAAAACGCTCGATAGACCTCAAATGGCTAAGCCGCCGCTTAAATTGAGTACTGGACACTGGGCTAAAACAGGCCAAGAGAAGGCTAACGCGTTCGCCAAATATCTTTCGGAAGTATTCATCCCGAACGATATGAATGACATGGAATCAGAGAAGTATGTGCAACGGATTTTGAATCAAGATCTCCAGCTTGAGCTTCCTCCGCAACCAGTAACTCCGCGTGAGGTATCGAAACTAATAAAAGGCCTTGATAATAAAAAAACACCTAGTTTTGATCTGATAACCAAAGAGGTTTTGAAAGAGCTTCCTCACAAAGCAATAATGTTCTTGACTTATTTATTCAATGGCATATTACGAACTCAGCACTTTCCTAATCAGTGGAAAGTATCTCAAATTTTGATGATACTTAAACCTGGCAAAGCACCCAATGATATTAAATCATATAGGCCCATAAGTTTGCTGCCTATTTTATCAAAATTATTTGAAAAAGCCCTCTTACACAGACTCCATCCGATCTTGAAACAAAACAAAGCTATCCCTGATCATCAGTTTGGGTTTAGGCAGCAGCACTCCACAATAGAACAGGTCCACAGGGTATGTGACAGAATAAGGAAATGCTTAGAACAAAAAGAGTACTGCTCATCAGCATTCATAGACATCCAACAGGCATTTGATAAGGTCTGGCACAAGGGACTACTGGCAAAACTAAGAAACTATCTACCCCACAGCTACCTTCCTCTGCTGAAGTCATACCTGTCAAAAAGATTATTCCAGGTGAAGGAAGACGGAACAACATCAAAATTCTATGATGTCCTGGCTGGTGTCCCACAGGGCTCGGTACTGGGGCCTATCCTTTACGTACTGTATACAGCAGATCTCCCTGTAAAGCCCAACATTACAACTGCTACGTTCGCTGATGATACCGCTGTTTAAGCCAGCAGTACAGATCCAGAAACTGCCTCAAACATACTGCAACAGGGTCTTAATGAAATTAACAAATGGTTAAAAAAGTGGAGGATCAAAGCCAGCGCAAGTAAATCGGTACAAGTGACGTTCACGTTACGAAAAGGCAATTGTCCACCTGTTAGCCTAGATGGTCACATACTACCACACAGGGACACTGTTAAGTACCTGGGTATACATCTTGATCGTCGCCTGATCTGGAAACATCACATTAAGACTAAAAGGGACGAAATTAATATTCGCTTCAAAAGCCTATACTGGTTATTGGGTCGACAGTCCAAACTATCAACCGAGAACAAGCTGCTTATATATAAGATTGTCTTGAAACCAGTATGGACATACGGCATCCAGCTCTGGGGCAGCGCTAGCAATAGCAACATTAGTATGCTGCAGCGACTCCAAAATATCATACTGAGGACGATAGCAGGAGTACCATGGTTCATTACAAACGACGAAATACACGCAGAATTCAATATCAATACCATCAGAAACGAAATTTGTTCTTGTAGCAAAACATATAAATCAAGGCTCGCAGCTCATCCCAACAAGCTTGCTAATGAACTCTCAAACCATAGCTACGTTAAACGACTTAAGCGCAAGGACGTAATGAGACTTGACGTCGACTGAGACAATGGGCTTCAGCCTATAATTCATATAGTTGCGATCTTCACTGGAAGATGCGTACTACACACGCGATTACATCCACCACATCCGCTTATAGTTTATGACTGATTGCGGATTAACAGTATAAAAAAAAAAAAAAAAACTATTAGATAATAAATAATATTGCAGTTATTATCTTCATTTTTGGGTATCTGTAGATTAAAATAAAGAAATAATTAAATTCGAACGCGAAATCCTCTGCATGGCAGTCGGTCGGTCCCTCCACTAGGCTACCGTTGCTTGTAACAAATAAATCTTGAGTATCATCATCTATTATATCACAAAGGGACCATACTTTTGTACAGTTGCCACCTTATGTGTATAAAGTACCTACAAAGGCTCATACAATCTCAAACATGATAAACTAATTGCTTTTATTTTAAGTAAATAATTAATATTGTCAGGATCGTTGCAAATGGCGTTCCGTAGTCTCTGCCTACCCCTCCGGGAAACAGGCATGAGTCTACGTATGTATGTAATTAATATTGGTAAGTGATAATTCCATGAATACGATATTTACCATTCGTCTTTCAAAGAAATCTAAGCAATAAAGGAAGAATAAGCAAACTATCATCAAAATAATATGATTATTGGATTAAATTGCTATTTATACAATAAAAAAGCTCATTCTATTACAGACCATTCTCATTAACGACGTACTCGTTCACACTGCTAATGTCCGACCTAGCTTTATTACCTGCTACGTTGCCGGAAAACTTTTTACTCAAAAACTTTCAGTAGGGTTAAAACCTTAAAAATAATGTTTTATTTACTTTTTAACAGAAAGAATAGTTCGGACTATGCTTAAGATATGTAGCAAATTATTCGTCACCTATTGATTTGGCAGACAGGTTCCTTCTCATAATAAGAAGTCAAAGGCTATAGACCACCACGCTGGCAAAGTGCGTGTTGGCAGATTTAAGAAGTCTCCTAGAAAATTGTGGAAAGCTCTCAGGTTTTCTCACGATATTTTCCTCCACCGTTTAGCAAACGATAAAAAGCCACATGGTACGCGCCGAGGTTTAGTACTCGAGACCCTCTGCGTAGTAGTATTTTAGTCTATCTACTAAGCTATCGCTGCCTACTTATTAGTTATCAGAATAACTTAATTATAAACGGCATTGAATTCGTAAATAATATAAATAATAAGTACTTTTTTGTTCAGTAATTAGTAAACCCCAACTAAATTAATGAACAAAAATATTTAACTAACGAATACAAATAATAAAAAGGCTCAAAACAATTTGCTTTGAGCCTTTTTCGCGTTTGGGACTGCAAGTATTGTGAAACGGCGTGGCGGGCGCCTAAACCACTACGCCATATTTTCAGACGCATCTTTGAATTTAAAAGAAAAATAATCATACGTAAATATTACTGTATTTATCTAAACTGAAACTGTATCAATATTTATTCAGAGAGTTCCCGCAGACTCGCAAATAGTAAGTCACATTCAAACCGCGCGGCAAACGTTGAATAGCTTATTATCTGGCTAGATACAAAGAGCTGTAAAAAAAAATAGTCAACGTTCGTGAACATTTTAAATACTTACATATTTTTATTTTCTCCCTACAGAAGAATTGTCGCTATCTGCATGTTTGTGATAAAAAGATCAAAGGTTGTCTTAGTACACAAAAGGGGTGTTTATTCCATTATCTTTTAATTCAACCAGTATAATTGTATTTGTATTCTGTTCTGTATATTATGTCGTATTTAGAATGAACTATTACTACAGTCTAAATCTAAATCATTAGCTATAATAAAGGTCTTACGTCTATCTAATTTATACCAAAGTAATTGGTAAGGCTTTGAAAGGCAATTTTAGTATAAGAACTATTACTACAGTCTAAATCTAAATCATTAGCTATAATAAAGGTCTTACGTCTATCTAATTTATACCAAAGTAATTGGTAAGGCTTTGAAAGGCAATTTTAGTATAAGATTCAGTTAAGCTTAGCTTTATTTAGAGGTAATATCGGCATAACGTTAAAATAGGTTTATATTTCCTATATTTTATTTACCTTCATTTTATAAATTGAAATTCAGAAATCTTTTTGAAATATTTATTGCCAGTTCAACAAATATGAAAATTTGTCCGAGATAAGCAAGTTGCCATGAATTTTACAACTAAAATATAGATTCGTTAATCATTCAAAATCTTATTTACAAAGTTTTTATTCGTTCGACAAATATTCCTAACTCGTAATAATTAAACCGGAAAGTTGGGCACTTACGTCTATTGCATTTAATTTTAACTTTTTTTTTATTTGGACAGTTCAATGAATGTTACACGTAAAACATATTTAAGGTAATGGAACGTATTACCAGACTCGATTGTCTTTGAAAGGGTGAACAGAGGTGATCGTCAACATCTTGCCAGATATATTGAATTCCTATGCAATAGATGAGTCTATTGCCGTCAAAAGAGCATCTTAATAGAATTAATAAATTGTCTCCTACCAACTGCATCACAAATAATTGTCAGCCAGAACTAAAACGTAGCAACAGTTCTTAAACATACGAATGTACACTAACTATATACATCTTTCCTGTACCGCCGAAAACGTTGTACTTCTTATAGTGTTTACTTCTACATTTCAAAGGAAACTAGAACTACGTTCGTGTAGCTTTTACTTAATCCTAAAATCATTGAGACTTTAAATCAGACAGTTAGATAGATAGAAAATACAACTCTTTGGGTTAAATTACTTGATTTAAATGGAAATTCTAGGAATATTCGTCTTTCACAGTAGCTGGCGATAGAATATCGTATTCCTTGGATGATCTTTCATACTCGATCTAAACTTTATTCCATATATATATATATATATATATATATATATATATATACACGCTGATTTTTCATTGGTTTAGGAAAAAAAACCTCTCGTTGGAAAAAAATATCTGCTATTCATATTCAAAATCAAAATTTACCTACCACGTAAAATAAAAAAGTTATAAAAGTCAATAACTTTAGAAAATACGTAATACGCGCGACTCGATCGTCGATCAACTCGTCCGCGTCGGCGCGCTGTAGGTACCTAAAACAGCTGTTAACGTCGCGCGGCGAGGTCAACAGCCGTTTTAGGTACAGTACAGCGCGTGTAACAGTAGGTTACCTATAGGTCACCTACACATAAAACACGTATCAGTCAGCAAAGCACTTCTGCTGGGGCCATACTAACGAGAAATGCCTTTAATTATTGCGATAATGTACGTTAACCGTAGGTGTAGCCACGACTTAACGCGATAATTTGACAACGGCATTAACATTAGCGTTTGGCGTTTTTATTGCCAATAATGGGCATTCACGTTGACGTTTCAAGTGTAGCCACCTACTTTAGCGCGTTAAAAATTATCGCAATAATTATCGCGCTAGCAGACATTGACGTTAGCCGGTAGTGAGGCGGTGAGGCCCCAGCATAAGAAGTACGGATGGATAGTGATACCTAATTTACGTACTTACGAAACACAAATTAATTACGATAACAACTTCAATAATTTTAAGCACATAATAATGATTAAAATAATAAACTCTCTCTTCAGTCGTACACTCTTAACAGAGTGGTCGTGGCTCCGTGATTAATGTCATGAGTGAGTTGTCATGAGGGGTTTGGGTCGTCATCAGCCTTCTCCTTGGCTTCTGAAGCCTTTACGATGTTTCTCCGTCTGTTACGGTTCTTTGCATTGCTCGAGCACTCTACAACGGAACTCTGAGTGACAGATTTAATTAGATCAGTCCAGCGCGTAGGTGATCGCCCGCGAGAGCGCTTGCCTTCCACCAAGCCTTGGATGACCAAATAATAAACACATGTAACTAAATAGCTGTACCTACCTATTCCTTCGTAAGTCGACAGAAATAAGCTGTGGGTTCACGCAATCATAATAAACTAGTAGACGAAAAGAAGAACTTATTATTATTTACGTATTAATCGTCGGTACATAATCACTTTCAATAACTAGTAAAAGCCGAATTTAGGTATTTACTTATTTCTGGCGTGTTTAAAACATGTTATCAACGTAGGTATTCACAACAATAATTTACCTTTAGTCTTCTGCTTACATCACAATCAATTTACACATTTGCACACACGTTTCTCGCGTTCTCGCGACTCCGTTTCTTCTTTGTACACAAATCTTTTAACCTCGATCCACTAATAAAACCCTATGGAGTTAGGTCCGGTTGCGGCCTATCAATCCACTAGCGAACACATCAGTATTGTGAGGATCCACGATTGTAGTTTAATTACGTAACACGGACACAGAGTGACGGGAGCGTGATACACGACTGTCCCATTGACCTAATTTCTTAAGACTGAAGATCAACTTGCGCCCGCGCCGCACGGCCGCACCCCGCCGTAACCCCGCCCCGCCCCCGCCCCCTGCTGGCACCCTGCAGAGGAGGGTGGCGCGCGCGCATGGCGGGGAGCGGGAGGGCGGGATATAACAGTGCATAATGCCAGTGTGTGTGTGACAAGATCGCTCGTACTTCGCCAGTGTGCGGCAAAGCGATACTTCGTGTTCTCGTACTGTTCAATTAATTAATTTCTCAAGATTTTTTTAGCTTATATTTCAAATATTATTAGCTGGTTAGGTTCTATTAACGATAAGTAATAAGATGGCTTTCGCTCCAAAACCAATAAAAAATCAGCGTGCATATATATATGTGTGGAAGCGTCAGGAGGGCTCTCGGAGCAGTCTTCGTAGGTTTTCTCCATTGTGGGCGCAATGACGGCAAGAGATGTAGGTTATCATCATAGTGCGTTACGATAATCAGTTTCAGAGATTTTAATTTTCATTATAGGCAGAACTATGTTAGTGATCGTTAGTGATGATTGTATGCTTAACCTTATTCTCACTAAATGGGTACTTTGTTAGTCGTTGATGTGATAATTTTGTGGGTAACGTTACCATCAGTGTAGATTTGCATAAACTGGATAAGCCATTTGTACGGCTGCATGTTTAGCCATGCGTTGCCATTGGTTGGACCGGTAAAGTGCCTTTCTGGTTAGCCTAGTTTACTCTTGAGCTTTTGTGTTAGGCATAGTCTCCGTTGATGCGCAAACAAGACAGCCGTTAGAGCATTGTCATATTATCACAAACGTTGTCCATCGTCTTGAACGCGAAAGGTCCGTTGCTGTATCGCTAATGATTAGGTTAGGTTATGCTTCGTATTTAGACTATCCATGACAAAATTATAACGCTGAAAAGACTGAATGGATACTTGGTTGTAAACTTAATATCTAGACTATTAGCCTAGTAAGATTTTTTATAGTCTGCTATGTGATAAGGAAAACCAAAGCAACATGTTGAACAAACCTAGTTTAAGATTACTTTGTTACGCTCGAAATGATTATCCGGGTGGTGTTGTGTAACCGGATGGAGGTTGCATAGCGTGATATGTGTGGAAGCGTCAGGAGGGCTCTCGGAGCAGTCTTCGTAGGTTTTTTCCATTGTGGGCGCAATGACGGCAAGAGATCAAAATAAAAGCACCACTTTACTTGTACACGCTGTATTGCTCGAATTTATAACAATTTAGCACGAAATACAATAAAATATGGAGGATGAAACACGATTATGAATTTGTGAGCCAATAGTTTAGCACGTGCCCGCCCGGTGCAACAGCTGTCAGAGTAATGGACGACTGTCACCGCGTTTGGCGCCACCTACTACTCTCTTCGGGGTTACCCGCTCTCAATTTTATTTTACTACTAATCGAGTAATCGATTACAACCATCGGTAAATTAAGTAACAATTTCTAAACACAACTTTTATGGTTAAATTAAACCTTAAAATCATTCTTAAATAATCAGCGCGCCGTCATAATAATAGTGTGACGGCCAGTGTCATGTCAAACCGTCGTCACGAAACACAATAATTAGCAAAGAGGTTTGAAGACTATTTTATTATTTGGAAATGAGTTTTTAGTTCGATGACGTATACACTCTGTCAAGTGTTCGCCAAATTCGCCGATCATTGACAACAAAGCGATGGCCGTGCGGATAACACATTCCGTTCACGTTCTGAAGGCGTGGGTTCAAATCCCAGTCATAGCTGTTATGTGGGTTATGGTTTTTAAGAAATTTGGAAAATGTTTATGAATATTTGGCAAATATTTAAAAGATTATTTAAATATTTCGAGTAAAAATTAGAAAATTCTAGAAACTTCAGGAAGGAATGGAAAGGTTAAAAAGAGACAGGAGATGGAAACACAAATTTAAATATTTCGAATAAAGATTAGAAAATTCTAGAAACTTCAAGAAGGAATGGAAAGGTTAAAAAGAGACAGGAGATGGAAAAACAATTGAATAACGAAAAGACAATCGAAATTAGTAGATCTAGAACATTCCTAGGGGTATATAAGGCGGTGTAGACGTGCTAAGCGCCAGTTTAAGTTGAAAAGTGGTAAAGTGAAGAAGAAAAGGAAGAAGTAAAGGAAGAAAGAAGAAGTAGTAAAAAAAGTGAAGTGAAAGTATAGTGCAGTAAAGTGCAGTAAAAAGTGCAGTGCAAAAGACGCTAGTGTTGGTGCTGTCTGCGTCGGAATTAAACGGCGTGTCGTGTGTCAAGTCGAATAAAGTGTCATCAGTGCTACTCGGTGTTTCCTTCCAATCCCGTTACCCCGTCCGTAACAATATAATTTAATAAAATCAGTCAAGACCATATTAGATGATATCAGGGCAAGTTGGGTGCCGTAATTAACGTAAGAGCGAATCCTAACACAATATTCAACGTATCCTCGCAAAAATAAGTCCAAATTAGTTGCGTTATTCTTAATGATAGTTTTTATTGCAGCCTCATTAAATATTCCACTTTTTAGAATAATTTACAGCCAAAAGCTATAGTGTAAGGCAGGGTTAAGATTGATTATTAAAATGTTATACTGGCTCGGCGTTGCACCGAAAGTATGTACTAGGCGATTTGGTGATATGGAAAAATATTAATATTGTGGACTGTATAAAGAATGGCTGGTAAATCACCTAGAAGATGGGTGAACGGGCGATCTTATGACTATTGGAATTCATAGGAGGCACGCCTTACATTGCAAGTAATTCTTCTCTGCTTGACAAAACGGCGGCCGCCGGCGTCTTCGTGAGTCGGGCTACAAAACTGATCACTCCATTTGGATCTAGCCTGAAGCTGCACAGATCACTCCACTACACCCGCGGGCGGTTTTAGTCCCAATTTATAGTATGAAATAACGGTAAAATATTGCGGTGCTGCATGTGTTCGTCGCGGCGCGGAGCTGCCCAGCATGCAGCCGGTCAGCGGGACCGTTGATTTTCGAACTAATTTGCAGCTTCATCGAATTCCGCGATCAATTAGAGCGAGGCGTGCTTTTGGGAAGGAAAGGGATAAAAGATCGCTCGTTTTGACACTGCGGTATGCAAAGGAATTCATTAGCTAGGTGTTGACATAATTAACTATCAATAGAAAAGATAGATGGCGCTACCATTTCCCCCCGGCCCTAAAGGGTTGCCTTTAAAAAAAAAAGAAAAAATTGAACTTAGCTATGTTGGATGTACTACCGCATAACCTATCAATAGGCTAAGACAGTGATATGATAATAAAATTAATCTAAATTAACTTTAGTGAAACAATTATAACGAAAACTACAAACTAAATACTTAAACTAAGAGGTAGATCTAACTTCAGGCTAGATCTCACTGAGTTGGAAGTGGACAGAGACGTACAACAGGGCGCACGTAGCTCCCCTTCGCGGTTTTCTCGGTAACAACGCGGGTTGTACCGTCTTTAGAAGTATGCAGTTTCTCCATGATGGCTAACGGCCATGATAGCGGCGGAGCATTATCATGTACTATGATGACCAACGTACCCTCCTGTATAGGGGATGCAGGACTATTCCATTTGGATCTAGCCTGAAGCTGGTGGAGATATTCCGCACGCCAGCGCCGCCAGAACGACTGCACGAGTTTATCCAGCAGAGTATGTCTCTGGAGCAAGCTTGAAGAGTCTGTTTCAGGAGCTGGAAATGACGATAATGGCACTGTGTTCAGAAAATGTGCAGGGCTTAACGCGGATGGTTCTGCAGGGTCAGTACTTAATGCCGTGAGTGGACACGAGTTGATCAGCGCCTCGACTTGTGCAAGGACAGTTAAAAGCTCTTCGTAAGAGAGGATCTATTGACCTATAACTTTAAAGAGATGCGTTTTAATTACTTTGACCATGTTTTCCCAACATCCACCGAAATGTGGTGATGCTGGCGGAATAAACTTCCAGTCAATATGATTTATGGAAAGGTCTTCCTGAAGACGAGTACGATATTCTTCCCTGAGAAACTTATAAAGGTCGCGTAAATAAGAGCTTGCGCCCACGAAACAAGTGCCGTTATCCGTGTACAAACACTGTATAGGGCCGCGTCTTGAAAGAAATCGTTTAAGGGCCGCCAGGAATGACACCGTGCTTAAATCCGTCGCAACTTCAATGTGCGTAGCGCGCGTCGTTAAGCATGTAAAAATACATAGCCAAGCTTTACGGCCTCTAACACCTCGACCACACACTGGCGTATACTGCAGCAGTCCTGCGTAATCACAACCGGTATGTGTGAACGCTTTATCAACCTGATTGACGCGCTGGCTAGGAAGATCTGCCATGGGAGGGAAAATCGGACGCGGACGAAATTTGAAACAGACGTTACATTTATGTATTTTGTGACGAATTATTCGTCGAGCAGCTATAACCCAATATTTATGCCTAAGTAAGGACATAAGCAACTCTGGACCAGCATGGAGATGCTTCTTGTGATTAAAATCAACAAGAAGATCGACAACATAATCATGACGCGGTAGAATGCAAGGATGCTTGTAGTTATAAGGTTCATCCGAATTTGACAGACGACCACCAACGCGTATAACGCCGTGCTCATCGAGAAACGGCTTGAGCCTAAGAATAGCGGGAAAACAAGGTACATTATTTTTCAAATTTTGAATGTCGTTAGTAAAATGAACAGCCTGTACAGCTCGTAGTAACTTATATTCTGCAAATTCAAGGTCAGTACTTGAAACAAAAGTCCCATTAGGTAGGTGCCTAAGAAACCTACAGACATAAACGATGGCGCGGATAAACTTAGACCACGATGGCATGCGTAGTGCGAGTGCATAGATCGGAGATTTAGCAACCTCAACAATCACGGGATGAGAAACAGACTTTCATTCGGGTACATCCTCGTCCTCTGCACTGTGGTCAAAGGGTTGCATGGGCCACTCTGACGGATCATGGGAAATCTAAGAAGGTCCACGATGCCACAATGGATGATGAAGAAGATTAAGTGGAGTAACACCACGAGACAGGCAATCAGCGGGGTTCTCAATACCCTCGACGTGATTGAAACAAGTAGCAGGAACAAGTTCAATTAATTTACTAACGCGGTTGGCGACAAAAGTCTGCCAGCGGTGAGGAGAAGAATAAATCCAAGCGAGCACTAGTTTTGGAGTCAGAAAACGCGTATATTTTATTGATAGGGTAGTGGGGCAAAACTGTGTCTTGAACCTTGCGGAGCAACTTTTACCGTTTTACCGTTTCCGGTGTACAAAATTAATAACTGAATAGATTAGCAATACTAAATAAAATTTAAAAATAACGTAATAAGAACCATACGGAGCTTTTTGATATTATTATATTTATTCATTAGTATGATCTTAGTAGATTGCATTAATGTAACAAATCTGTAGGTAATGTGTATGTGCAAATATATGTATGAATAGGTGTATGGTATTGTTATGGACAAATGTTTGCGCCTAGCCGCAATAGGTAGATACCTAATACAGGATTTCACGTACCTCATTCTTCTCTGTCGGCGGCGCAATGCTATCGTAATATCGCAATCCATTGTTCATATTCTATGTTATTGTAACTTGCAGATTTTAATGACATGTCGGAAACCTGTAAACAGTGAATTAAAAAAAATATATATAATTATAACCAGAAGATCATATTCAGATGATAAACAACCTTTGTTTTAAATTACTTTTAATAAATAACATAGTAATAAGATAAACAGTGCTTACCCAATGTTCATGGCTCACGTATTGTAACTATTGACCCAACTGGGAATGAATTGTTGTATGTATGCACACTTGTATATGCCTGTTGATTGCACGATATCGTATCGTAGTCCTGATGTACACAACTGTAGCCGTTCATAATGTTATATTGTTATCGATCGCGCGGGCGACCGAGCGCAGCGTGCGCGCGTGCGTGTTGCCACTGTGCGCAAGCGCCACTGGCTCACTGGCTGGCCCGCGCGTCGTGTCACAAACTCACAAGTCACGGGCCGATTGCCGAAGCTCACGAAGATGCTTACCTAGATCAAAGACAATATAATACCTAGATATAGATAGCCGTGCCTGCGGTGGCGCCAACCAGCGAGAAATTTGCGCGTCTTACTTCTTTGTTTTGTCTATCTTTAGCTCTTATTTATATTTATTACTGTAATTATTGTCATAATATTGTGTTGGTGCAAATAAATTCATTCTGTTCTATTCTATTTAACTGAGACAGCAGAAGGGCCACGCACAACTCCAGTCTCGCAACCGAAATGGTTTTAATAGGCGAGACCTTGGACTTGGCACAAACTAACCGCACCGAGTAGTTAGAACCAATGCGGACTTGCAGAGATACGACTCCGCCGTAAGCACGCTCGCTGGCGTCAGCGAAACCTATTAAGTTGATGGTACATCCATCTACCAACCAAAGATGACGCGGAATAGTAATTTGATTGAGCGCGGTAAGCTCAATACAAAACTGGCTCCAAGCGGCGACAATATGGTCAGGGGGTGTTTCATCCCACTCACACTTTGATAACCAAAGTTCTTTGATCAAGAGCTTGGCGTACAAAATTGTGGGAGCCACAAAACCCATTATGTCCCATAGTTGAGCCACTGTGGACAGCATAGTGCGTTTGGTGCACTTATCATCTGGCAGTGTGACGTCAAACCGAAAACTATCGCAGGATTTGTCCCAGCGTAAACCGAGAACCTTATGCGGTACAGACTTCTCAAACTCAATGTCTGGAGAAGCCTTATGAGAATCTGGTATGCGTGCGAGAACCTCCTTAGAGTTGCTTGTCCATTTGACAAGATCAAACTGGCCTCGCTTGAAAAGCTGAATAAGCTCTTCACAAAGCGAAATTGCTAGCGGAGTGGATATGACACTACAGGCAATGTCATCCATGTACAAAGCGGAAGTAGCAACAGCTGCTGCGGCGTGAAAGTGATCGCCTTCATCAGCGATCATCTGGCGAACAACTCGTAACGCGTGATATGGGCTAGACTTGAGTCCAAAACAAACACGATTGAACTGATACACGGATAAAGGTTCCTTATTGTCAAAACGATAAAAAATCCGTTGAAATCTACGGTCAGATTCGCGAACGCCGATATTGAGAAACATTTGGCGGCAATCAGCTGACAGAGCGATTTGGAAAAGACGAAACTTTATTATGATGTTAAATAAATCACTCTGTAGATTAGGGCCGGCATGCAAAATGTCATTAATCGACTGACCCGATGTAGTCCTACAACTAGCATCTAAAACCACACGACGTTTAGTAGAGGTCTTATCTTCGCGAACTACGCCGTGATGCGGGATATAATATGAGGGAAGAAAATTGCCCTCGTTGTTTCCAACTACACTCAACAAAACCTTTATTTAGGTAGTCACGAATGACGTCATTATAGGCGCCGCGTAACTTAAGTGATGCATCAAGTTTACGTTCTAAACAATGAAAACGTCTAAGCGCAGCAGCGTACGAGTCGCCTAACGAATAAGTGTCATCATAGAATGGCAACGCCACAAAGTATCTGCCATTGTCGTCACGAACAGTGGTAGCGCGAAAATGTTCTTCACACTCGAGATCCTTACGGCTCATCGAGGGCGGTGCGGTAATCTCTTCAAGCTCCCAAAATCGCTTGAGAAGAGAATCAATATTATTTTCTTGAAGAACAGAACAACAACAAGACGTAATATAATGAGAAGTATGTAACGTAGATACGGTACCCATAATCACATACCCAAATACCGTCTCAATAGCGGGCAGTAAATTATATTGCTCACTACGTACAACTTTAGGTAGTAACAAGTGCGGAAATATTGAAGCTCCGATCAAAACATCAATGTCTGCCGGATTCGCTAATTCCGCGTCTGCTAGCGGCAATGTCTCGAGATGTGTGAGTAGCGATACGTCCACATTAGCGTTCGGCAATGTGTCCGTAATACGCTCTACGATAAGCCAAGAAATGTTAAAATTAATATCCCTATCAAAACGCGAATGTATTTTAATATCTACGGAACCCTTGCAATGTTTTTCTGACCCTCCGATCCCCTTGACTACTAAGTTAGTATTTTTAAAGTTATCCGACAGTCCGAGGCGTTTGAAACAATCAGAAGTAATAAAGTTACTCTGTGATGCGCTATCGAGTAAACAACGAACTATGTGCGGTGTGTTATTAATATCATAAACGATAACTTGAGCTGTTGCTAATAGAACCGTTTTGGACGCCGTATACTGCGGTTTAGCATCACGCTGAGCATGACAAGTGCGCGAGGGTTGTCCGCGTGTGTGCGCCGCCAGCGCAATGGACGTCATATACAACAATACTTCGCACTGAGACGCGGAGGGGGAAGCCACCGTGGTACAGGCGGCCTGCACCTGCGACGTAGGTGGGCTAGAAATTGGGTCAAGGTTACCGGATTAACCCGACAACGGATAACTTTTATCAAAATGTAATAATGAGTGATGTCTTTGATTACATGAACGACACTTCGTCTTACTAGAACAATCACTCGTTTTATGTTTTATACTTAAACAACGCAAGTTTTGTTTTCTTTTACACATTTGAAACGAGCAGTTGGATTTAAATTATTAAAAGCGGGACATTTATAGAAATGGTCGTGTAGTATATTACGGCACAGACACTTCTGTGAATTATTATTATTAGAATCCGAGCATGCTACGTAAGATTGCGGATTAGGGACCGAGTTATTATTGCTATTTCGCGATTTGTTCGACTTTTGTTTGCTGGTATTATTATTAGACGAGCTAGATGAACTAGACTGCGTATTATGAAATATTCGAAACTGATCTTTGATGAAAGAAAAAAAAATATCTAGTGTAGGTATTATATGATTACGTTCAGTCATCTCGAAAGCACGAATTGTTTCAGTGTCAAACTTTTTTAAAGCGAGTTGAAGAAACATAAAGTCGGAAAGATCTTTTAATTTTTAATTTTTAAGGGAACTAACTGCGGTAACAAAGTTGTCTATAAACAGCTGGAAATTCGAAACAGACGCGGCACCGGACAATTTAAGATTTAAAGCTTGATCAAAGTGAGTAGACGCTAGAACACGAGTATCTTGATACCTATCAAGTAGTGACTGGAATATGACCTGATAGTTCTCAGCACTGGGTGTGACATCTGCAAATACGGACTGGGCCTTCGGTGACAGCTTACCTATTAAATAGTACAACCTGTCAGCATCTGCCAGAGAACCATTATCGTGCTCTGTAGACTTAAAACTCGCATAGAATAACGGGCAATGTCGTATATCGCCATCAAACGACATAAGCTCAATTGGCGGTAATCTCGGCGCTCGAACCACCGGTCCGGCAGAAACGGGCTGTGCGGAATATTTACCCTCTAATTGTGATTGTATGCGCTTGATGATACAATAAAGATCTTCGAATGAGGTGTACGCCTGATAATTCGGCTGTTCATCAGGATTAATAGAAAGCAATCTTGCGTTATAATCGTCTAACAACTTATGAAAATCTGTTCGAATACTATCTGCTGTCATACAATAACTAAGAAATGATTCCTTATTTATATCGGAAGTAGCGGCAGTTTTTGAGCGCTCGTAAATGTTTTGAATACGCTCAAATAAAATATTACATTTAGCTTCCAAGATTGTCAGCTCTTTTTCTTCCGACATGCATGGCTTCTTTTGTTGCGCCATGTTTACGTAGGTATAAGCTAATGAGACCGAATCAAAATAAGAATACCTAAAGTACCTTTTATTTTACCTAAGTAGGTGTTTATGCGGTAGTTATTCGTAAGTAGGCAACAACTTTAAGGCGTCGGAACTAAAAGGTGCTTGAAATATGGAATTTACAAGACAACTATGATAGTTCCAGTAAGAATAATTGGGTTGATATATCAGATTAGTAGGTAGCTACATAAAAGTATATTACCTACGGAAGCATGTGGAAGTAACCACGTAATGGGTATGTAAATGGACTAGAAGTATAGCTAGGTGCTATAACTACCTAGGTAGGTACTTCTAGAAGATACCTACGCGAGATAAACGAGAGGTTTCGTATAAACGCAAATGAATCCGGCTCATACGGATCAAAAAATGGTTCGGCGTTGCACCGAAAGTATGTACTAGGCAATTTGGTGATATGGAAATATATTAATATTGTAGACTGTATAAAGAATCTGTACTGAAATCGAACGCCATGCAGAGAAGTATCAAACTGCAGACCTCTTCAAAAAAGTTAAGCAAATAACGCGCAATTTCAAACCTTCGTCGTGGGTGATAGATGACAAGCATGGTAACCCTATTCATGAAATTGCCGGAGTCTCGGAAAGATGGAGAGAATATTGCGAAGAGCTTTACCAGGAACAACCAGCTCAGAGGTCCTCATCAAGCGAAATGTCAATAGAAGAGGAACCCAATATACTCCGTTCAGAAGTTGAAGACGCAATCCGCAAAATAAAGAGGAATAAAGCACGAGGACCTGATCTTGTCACAGCTGAGGTCTTGAAAGGTCTAGGGCCAAATGGGGTAGCCTGCCTACACGAGATCTGTAATGGGATATGGCATACCAAACAATGGCCTACTAACTGGGTGCATTCATCCATCCTTCCTCTTCACAAAAAGGGATCGGTACGCAACTGCAACAACTATAGAACAATAGCTCTAATATCACATGCAAGCAAAATTCTTCTCCATATTATAAATGCGAGATTGCGATCTTTCCTCGACTGGCAAATACCTCGAGAGCAAGCAGGTTTTGTCAAAGGTAGGGGTGCCAGAGAGCAAATTCTAAACATTCGGCTCATCGTGGAGAAGTGCTACGAATACAACACCCCAACTTTCATGTGTTTCGTGGATTATCAAAAGGCCTTTGACTGTGTCAAATGGGAGAAACTATGGCAAGTGCTATCAGAAACAGGCGTTCCTGCCCATCTCGTAATATTGATTCGTAAGCTGTATGAATCAGGATACGGTACGGTAACTGTAGGAGATGTAACATCGAGCCGGTTCAAATTTCACAAAGGCGTTCGGCAGGGATGCGTGATCTCTCCTATTCTCTTTAATATTTATGGAGAGTACATAATGCGCCAGACATTGGAGAAATGGGAAGGTGGCACTAAGATAAATGGAGTCAAAATATCCAATCTCCGGTATGAGGACGACACCACCCTCTTAGCTTCATCCGAAGCAGAATTGGCGGAATTGCTGAACCGTTTAGAAGCCGTCAGTTTGGAAATGGGCCTTGCTATCAATAAATCTAAAACCAAGATCATGGTGATTGACCGTTTTGCAACCATCCAGCGCACTAATCTTCTGCAAGAATACGAGACCGTGGATCAGTTTCGGTATCTTGGCTCGATGATTACAAACAAAGGAAACAGCGAGCCAGAGATAAGAAGACGTTGCGGCATGGCTAGGACAGCAATGACTGAACTGAGCAAAGTGTGGAGAGACAGAAACATCACAAATCGAACAAAGATGCACCTCGTTCGTACACTTGTCTTTCCCATCGCCCTCTATAGTGTCGAGACGTGGACAATCAAGGCAGCCGACAGACATAGAATCGACGCCTTTGAAATGTGGTGCTGGCGCCGAATGTTGAGAATACCATGGACAGCCCGCCGCACAAACGTCTCGATCATAAAACAACTAAAAATAGAGGATACTCAGCGCCTGTCTACGACCTGTTTGCGACGTATAATGCAGTATTTTGGCCACATAGCACGAAGAAATGACGACAGTTTGGAACGCCTAATAGTGACAGGGAAAGTGGAAGGAAAAAGACCAAGAGGCCGTAGTCCCAATCGATGGTGCGACCAGATATCGAAGCAACTGGCGATCCCCTTAAGCACTGCTTTACATCAAGCAACGGATCGCAACCGATGGAGACAGCTAGTTGACAGAGTCAGAAGGAGTCACGATTCTCAGCACTGAGGGAAACGACTGAAGAGAGAGAGGTATAAAGAATGGCTTGTAAATCACCTAGAAGATGGGTGAACGGGCGATCTTATGACTATTGGAATTCATAGGAGGCACGCCTTACCTTGCAAGTCATTCTTCTCTGCTTGACAAAATAGCGTCCGCTGGCGTCTTCGTGAGTCGGGCTACAAAACTGATCACTCCATTTGGATCTAGCCTGAAGCTGCACAGATCACTCCACTACACCCGCGGGCGGTTTTAGTCCCAATTTATAGTATGAAATAGCGGTAAAATATTGCGGTGCTGCATGTGTTCGTCGCGGCGCGGAGCTGCCCAGCACGCAGCCGGTCAGCGGAACCGTTGATTTTCGAACTAATTCGCAGCGTCATCGAATTCCGCGACCAATTAGAGCGAGGCGTGCTTTTGGGAAGGAAAGGGATAAAAGATCGCTCGTTTTGACACTGCGGTATGCAAAGGAATTCATTAGCTAGGTGTTGACATAATTAACTATCAATAGAAAAGATAGATGGCGCTACCATTATACAAAATTAAAATTGTTTGATACTCGTAGAACTACTTGCGGAGAGAATGTAAGTTGTATAGGTCTCTTTTAAAAGAAATTGTGTGTTTTTGATAAGCACCTGTTTAATCATATTTTTTTTGTCATTAATATTTATTACTAAGTACTATTCATATAGTGAATAAAGGTTAAGTATTCCACATATAGAATCAGGAATGGAAAAACTGTTAACGCATATATTTTTGGAAGACCTATCTCGATTGATCGAGTCAACTTCTATAGGAAGTTTAAAATAACTTTTCATGAAAACTTCATTAATTTCTGGCTTGATCGAAACCAACTGTGCCAAATTTCAAATGTTTAGTGACTAGAGTTTCATATTCGTGAAATCATGGACAGACGTGAAACGAGTTGACATGTATAATTTACAAGGATATTTTTTCCTTTGGCTTTACTACTGGTCCCTAAAAATACAGACGAATCACGAACCATACAGTCAACCAACGAATAATTCGTTAGTACAGGTAGCAACCTAATTACAGTCCACTCAGCCAGACCACTCGAGAACACCACATCCAAGCGACGGCTGCACTCCCATTCACTTTCGACAGCTAACTTTATATCTGTAGACGAAATAACTCGTGCATTTGCCAGAAGTAGAGAGGATTTTTGTTGAGCTCAGTATTCAATTTATTTGACTGCAAGTATTGCGCTGTAATTTAAGTGGCGGCCCCGCCATTACTTATGCGCCGAGTCGTTGTACAGCTTATGTATTTTTTCTTGTGGCTAAGATTGCGTGAAAGCTACAGGGTCTTTGTATTTGTTTTAAAATAGTTGATTAGGCTCTAATTATATTTCGAAATAAATCATCGTACCTGGGTGGATGTTGGTTTTCAGAACTAGAGGTTACCCATTTGCTATTCTCATGTATTAGACCAGGTACATTACTACAAAGTTTCATTAAAATCCCTTCAGTAGCATATACCTGCAAGAGTAATAAACTTCTATTTCATTCTCACAAGCTTTCACGATTATACACATAGGATAAATAAGCATTTATTAGATACCTAGTTAGGTACTTATGATCAGCTACAAATATAAAACCAGACTTGAAACGTAAAACCATCGAAGCAGTCAATAAGTAATTTGTTGTCAGTCAGTGACAGATATTTAGCAAATAGTACCTTTATTCATAATATAGGTACACAAAACTCTTTTTGTCATTTAGCTAAAATTATATCTTATCTCCGTTTTTACACCCAATGTAAGACAATAGCTAAATATATCCAGCACAAGACAACATAATGCCGATTGATGGATGTTAGGCCATTATCTAGCCACACATTACTAGAATATTGAGAGCCTAAGATCGCACGCCACTCGAAACTAATAACACTAGATGGAAAAAATTACAGTGAGTATCGAATTAAATAAACGCATATCATTGCTGTCTGACCATAACAAAAAATCATAAATAACAAAAATAGGAGTATTAAAAACGTTCATTATTTTATGGACATGCTGAAAAGTGCCTAAGAACTATAACGAAATAATATTTTGTACAAACATTTATTTTTAGCAGCTACTAGCCTCGTGGCCCCTAATAGATCTCTACACATATAATTATTTTATCATTCACAGAATTTGTGTCGATTTCATTGATTGAATATCTATAATAGATATTCAAAGTATGAAAACGGAATAATAATTTTGCTATTACACAGCTAACGGTACTTTGCCAGTTAACTGATATAATAATATAGGTATATCGTATTAAGAACATAGTTTGGTAGAGATTTCGGTGTGCTGTGCCAACTAAGCTCTAAGTAATACTACATATCAATAAAGTATAAAAGAGAGCTTCAAAAGCGGGGTCTATCAAAATATTCGCTTGTAAAATGTCTTTTCATAGGCGCTAAAAACTTAATTCTCCCTCTCACCAACAGTTTAATACTGACAGCATTGGCAATTTCCAATGTCGAGAACTATAAAAAAGCCTTTAAGTTCAACATGTCAAAACTGTTGAAAGTTGAACGAATATCTTTACAAAGAAAATGGCTTATAAATATACATTAACGAAAAACAGTTTTATTCGGCGATCCATTAAGGGCAGTATTGCAAATTCTCACCGAAACGTACAATAAAACGGTTGAACGTAACAAAATCTGAGTATTACCTGCTAGGGTATTTAGTATGAGCTGACATGAAACAGCCTTTGTATCGCAAATTGAATCATGAGGCAGCTTTAATAAATTAATAGCTAAGTAGTCCTGTCGCCCTGTCAGAAGCTTTTGCTCTTCACTAGAATAATTTAATATTCGCTATACTCCTGCCAATTAGGTAACTATATCGAATTAACTGAAGGCGCAGGTGTTCAATCGATCAAACTGATGAGTCCCTACGGCAACTACTACGTTGTTATTTAGAAAGAATCGAGTTTCGAGCAACTGTACAACGATAGAGATTGATTGGTGCTCGTTTACCAGACGAATTTCGGGGTTAGTGTATGTTATAGGCGTAGCTGTACTGGCTTTTAGTTGCTGCGAGTTTTTGTTTCGTATGCTGCATTAAATAGAAACGATGTACAATATAGAACCGATATAGAAAAATGAAAAGCTTCAGTACAGCTTAGTTCTGTAGTAGCGTGAAATATTTTGTGTAACAAGAACATAATCACTATCAAGAATATGCCCTAACTTTCCCAATCGAGAAGAGTATAATTCCAAATACTAGGTAATTATTTTTTTAGATTAATATTAAAAACATTTGATCAATACTAACTCTAGTGTTGTATTGTATTTACAAAAATACATTGAGAAACTCATTAATATTTGCTATCGCTTATGTATGTTGTATTGTAAACATACACAATCATTTATTTAAGTTGGAATAATGCGTTACGTACGTTTCGTTCATTTACGTACGCACGTAATATTGTGTGCCTATCTCGTAAGTGGATATCTTCGTCCCAAGAGGGTAGACAGACACACTTCCGACTGTCAAGCTGCAGGGGAGTCTAATGACGTCACACGAATGACGGCTTATTATCACAGATAATTTTCGCACGAAGTTTATTTTGGTGACAGGTACACGTGGCTTTTTGTTATTCGATTTGTATTTAAGTTCTGTGTGTTCAGATACGATACAAGGAATATTGTTATAGAATGTCGAAAAAAAACCTCATATGAAAGTCCGAGTAGTAGCCCTTGATTCACTATAAATAAGACCACGCTACGGATTCGACTGCAGTTACAATTATTGGGCATACAATAGTTATATCTATTTCTAGATACAACAGCGGAATAATGTATAATTGCATCACATCTTTCGCAGATCGTCTTAAGAGCATTGAGTTTTTAAATAAAAAAGTAAATAAGAACTTAAATAGAAAAATAATACCTATAATAGACAGAAATAGCGCAGAGCAACCATACAGGCATACAATTGTCAAACATAACACTTAATTGTACTTTTGTACCTATTCTAGCTAAGTCACGTGTCTACAAACAGAATATGGTTTAGCTAAAACCAATTAAGTGAAATTGAATCCCATTAGAATTTATTGGCAGTTTTGTGTAACACTTGAACAATTAAAAGGCGAGTACAGTAGGAAAGCTTTGAGAGCATTTCATAGTAGATGGAGTGGAAAACTGTTAGTGTTGTAGCCTGGTGTAGCATAAAGCTAGCGTCTTATTGCTCGTGTTGTTTCCGTAACGGTGCCAAAGCGTCTTGTGCTGCCACTGGCCATTGAGTCGCATGAAAAGTGTTCTAATATTATAAATGCGAAGATGTGTCTGCTTGCCAAAGAGGCAAGCAGACACATTTCCGCATTTATAACATTACACACATCTTCGCATTCACGATGAATGAGCGATGTTATAGTATGATTTTAAGTTAGTAGGCTGTGGAGTGCAGCTTTTACTTTTTAAAACGGTGAAGATTGAAATATAGTGGAAATTGACACATAAGTAAAATATAAGACATTCCATCACATTTATAAACGAGCCTGAATCCTAAGGATGGTTATTTTAAGAGAGTAAATACCTCTTTTTAAACAAACCTTTTGAGCGTCTTGAAACAGTTGTGGTCTTGCCGTGACTACGACCGATGTAATCCGATGCCCCATGCAGACCTTTCTTATTGACATACTATTTACATTCAATATGTTGGTACCAATTGGCGCATCGTCTATCACAAGCGACAGAGTCTGTATAATGATTTATGAATACTCTGATGTGAAGAAAAGGTGAACTACATATTGCTTTAATATTTTAAAACCCGATGTAAATTATACACGCCGCATAAAATGGTATCACACATTTCTTTTTCAGGTCCTTAAACCATCCAAAAGCTTTCTGTATTTTGATTTACCTAAAAATATTTCATAAAGACAACAAAGTCTCTAGAAATGTGCAAACTTTTAGAATGGACTAAATGTAACATAATAAGATTCCCCACATTACTTCTCAATACAAAGGCTATGCTAGTTTAAGCTCAGACCTAGTGAACTAAATCTAACTTGTAGTTTACTTACGGCACTTGACAAAAGCAATCGTGCAAAAGATTGCTGGCTCAGACAAGTGAAAACCCGCTAGTCCCTTCATTAGACACTACGTCACCTGCCAACGAATGTTAGCACAATACGTATTAGGTGGCCTAGGCCTCGGGCAAGTACTAAAGGTTTTTTCGCCAGGTGGCGCTGCTATGTAAACATTGTTTATGATTATGCTCGTATTAAATTTACTAAATAAATTGTTCGGACTGGTAATAATATCATCCAAAGTGCATAAAAGTGACAATCAACAAATAAACTAATTGTGGTAGTGTTAGTGATGCTTACAAGTGACTTTTTACAAACTTTTGTGAAACCCCGGCACTCCAATAAACAGTGACATTAAATCAATTACTACCGTGATAAAGTAAAGTAATTAATACAATGTAACATTTCTAGTGCTACAGTGCTATACGCAAGTGAATGACTAAAAATTTCTCGTTAATTAACAATATTTCAATCTTCAAATCATCACAAGATTCGTTTTTTATTTGAATCACCGCCAAGTACAATGTTATTATAGTGTTTATGAATATTACGAAGAATGTGGCACCATCTAACAATAAATATTATCTAAACGATGACACTGTTCTACCGACCGACAGTGATCTTAATGTTGCCATAATAAACACGGTGTTGACAGGACGCAAACGCTTTTAAACTATAATACAATACAGTGCCATCTACCTTAACATAATAGAACTACTCATCACCTACGTCACCAAATACTACTGATCATTGAATTCAGCAATAACGGTAGATGTTGTCGTGGCTGACCGAATAAAGTAGTCGGATAGAGCGAATCAAGTGGCGGTTCGGACCTCTCTCAAAGGGTTCACTTTTTGAGCGTTAATTTAATATAATACATTTAAATATGGATGAGTTTGAAAATATTACTCAGAGGAAAAAACTGATACGACAAAATCTTGATTTCGACGACAGTGAATTTGATTTGAATTTATCGTTCTAAAGTCAGCCAAGTACCAAAGAAGAATTCATCGAACTTAAAGATAAATTGAACAAATTATTATCTATTGAATTAGAAATTGCACACACCGAGGTTGACAATTTAAATATTGAGAATGCAGAACTAAAGAAAGAGATACATAGTTATCAACAGAAAATGAAACTTTTTAAATCTGTTGGTTTAACAGGAGGACAGTCAGGCAATCCTTCGCCTATAAAATTTTATTCGCCGCAGTACAGGCGGCATATAATGAACTCAAACAGGAAGATAGGTGTCGCAAGGACTCTGTGAATTTATAAGGAGTTCAATAAATGATCAGGATTCCATTGACTGTCGTCAATCGATAACCAAAACAACGAAACATAGTGTCCCCGCAGTGGCAAAGCTCCAACAATCAACTCCAAGGAAATATGTCAACGTCGAATTAGCCACGATTGTTGTCAACGATTCTGATAAAAATTTACAATGTTCACCTCCAATTCTTGATAGTAATACTGAGGGCTACGAAACCCCGTTACGGAGTATATTAAGCAGCACAAAAGGAAATAAATGTAAGTCTGAAGTTATGATTTTAGCAGAAGAGAACGGATACAATATGAGACACTTGTTACGAAGGCAACTAGGGGATAATTTCCTGGTAACGGCCTTCCTCAAAACTAACGCCCCAACACCACATATACTAAGTAGTTGCATAACCACTCCCGTGCTTTAGGTAGCTGGGGCTACCAAAGTGATTTCGCTTGTAGTGCCTCTGGTAACTGTGGCTACCAAGGGGACTACGTTCCATTTATGGGTTATATTTCGTTATGAAGCATCCTTCTGTGGGTCCAAGTGTGTTTTAATGCTAGTGAAAACATATAGCAACACTGTCAGTGTACACTGGAACGTCAACCAGGGACAGTGTCGTTTATATTAAGTGTTGTGTGGTGTTTTGTGGTTCGGTGGTTTGGCACCATTCATTACGCTGGGACTAGTGTTTAAAAAATGCCGTAAGTATTTTTCCTTTTATTTATTTCCGAAGTATTATACGTTAAAATAATCTGTGTTTATAGCTTTATAAAGTTTTACTTTTATTTTCAATAATTTTAGTTATAATATATGAAAATTTCTATCATCAAAATAATATACGCTGAATCTAGTGAGAGAGGGCAGTTTTGATACAGCATAATTTTGTCAATTTCATATTTAAATAGGAAATGTTTATATAATTAATTGATTAAGTTATTGTTAATTAATTTATAATACATTTTTTTAAGAAATATGTCTGTATTTAAACAGGATGAGCGATCAAAGAGGCATACTCGTAAGTAAACAAGCGTATTGTTTATGTGTCGCTTTAGTTACCAGAAGCACTCTAGGTTCTGCACGGAATAAGGCCGTCGACACGCTAGTTTTTATTGCACATATTTAACTGTTGTTTTATTTAATATATATTAATGATATATTTATTATTGGTGTTTTGTAATGGTTTTGTTCAGTAATAGTGATAATATGTTTTTTATATACTTCTGTCTCCATGTAACTGCTAATTGATACTTATTTTTGAACACGCTATTTACGCATTGGGATTTTATTACATATTTTATTTAAGATATTTTTACAGTTTCTAAATTATGTAATAATAAAGTGTCAGATAAATAACGCGATAAAATCCCTATATAGTAATAATAGTTTAATGTCAATGAACGCGTAAACAGAAGACAATATTATAGATATTTATATAGTTTACTTCTTTTAAATTAGGATGCGCTATTTTTCTTGATAATAAGGCGATGGGTATCATACTATTCATCTTTTGCTCTTTGGGAAACTGATGGTTAGTTGATTGGTAATCCGTGAAATGAAGGTTTATATTTGATGATGTGCTGGTTAAATGGTGAGCGGTTATAGTTGATATATTTACCGCAGTCTGTATTTCATATGACTATATGCTAATCATTATGATATTTTCAATAATAAACAACAAAACAAGGGTCGAAGTAGAGGTCAAACTAGGGGACGGGTAGGGAGGCGAGGAAAAGTTTCCCCAAGGATACTTTTTACTGAGAATATACCTTACACATCTACAGTATATTCTTCGGTGGCAGGCCCAAGTACAAGGTATTGTTACTTTTGTATTAATTTTGATATTTAGATCCAAAGATCTGTGTTAATTTATTATGCGTGTAAGTTATTTGTGTAATATTACATTAACGTACTACTTTTTTTAGAACCTATGAAGAGGAGCATGCTCTATTAAAACAGGTGATGCTTAAAACAAAAAAAAAACCTGGCACAGCTTTCACCGTCCGTAAAAAAAGAATACGTGGAAAAAAAACGTCAAAAGCAGATTGAGCGCTCACTTCTGCCTGACGCGCCTCCTACTAAGCGATCACGGTAAGATAATATTTTACTTACTTGTTACTGTAAATAAAAAAAATCACTTACTAAGATTTTTGTTACAGCAAACAGTCGCCAGAAAGAATAGACTGTCGCTTGGCAATAGGAACGCCAGTTACGCCGCCACCCCCTAAACTCCAAACTTGGGAAATCCGGTAAAATGTTTAAACATATTATATTATTACTTTTAAAGATTAATGTGGCCCCTTTTTAATCATTATTATCTTTTGCAGAGCGTTAGAAGGCAAGGGAATACTTCCTAAGCAAATTATTTTACCATCTCCTGTAACACCCATGGCAGACGTAAAAGCCCCTTGCACTACAACAGATACTCCAACAAGGTGATCAGACAACCTATTTATTTTATTTTTATACAAATATAGGTAAATTTTTGGTTATAATTTTTTTTGTTTTACAGCACGATCAGCTTCGACAGTGTTGTAGAAGTACCGGGATTTTCACCTTTTCACGTAGACTGGAATTCTGGCACTCTAAGTAAGACAACCTGTTATTATCACTGACAATGCAAATATGTTAATACATATTTATAGGTATATTATTCATGGAATTATTTATTTATAGAATCCAATGTCAACATAAAAGCTACGAAAGTGCTCCCGCCGAGCTTACAAGTTGCAAGAAAAAATAGTTCTAGCTCATGTGCCAGCATTTCTTCCCGAAGACAATCTGAGCTAGCTTCAGATATAGAGACATCAAAAATGGTTCACGGGTCTGGTACGTTACTACGTTCAAAGTTAATATACATAGTAATAATATTATGATGGTTTTATTAGCAAGAACATTTTTTTTATTCTAGATCTTGGCACAAGCAAGTCAGACGCCATACTCGACCAATGGCTTTTGGATGAGGAGAACGAGAGTTTGCCGGAGACAGATGAATATAATGAAGGCAATAATTTTATTGATTCGCAACCCGCCCATTTACCAGACGTCCTGAATCCCGAAGCTGCAGAGTGGTTGGCTCAAGAAGACGCAGAATCTGACAAACTGCTTCATGACATGACGCCTTATGACCATCTGTTATTTGACTGGAGTAGGGACCACCGTTCATTTCTTGGACAGCGGGAAAAGTTCGTTGGAACTCCTGGTCCTACTTTTACTGTGGACGATAGTACTCGACCACTAGACGTCTTCCTCAAATTTTTTGATGAAGATTTGTTTAGTTTGCTTGTTGAGCAAACTAACAAATACTCATCTTATATTATCGACAAACATTTAACAGAAAACTCCCGACTAAATTTCTGGAAAAATACCAATAGAAATGAGATGGCTGTTTTCTTTTCAATATTGATTTTGCAGGGTTTGACACCACTCCCTGTTGAAAAAGATTATTGGAGAGAAAACGGATATCTTACGTAGAAATATTTCAAAAATATAATGCCTTATAATAGATATGTACTGATTAAAAGAATGCTACATTTCGCTGACAATAACATTAATCAAGACACGACGACAGACGAAAACAGACTGCGGAAAATATGGCCGGTGCTGGAACATTTAAATAATAAATTTAGCACTTTATATCTTCCTGGACGTGACGTTGTGATAGACGAATCATTTCTCAAGAGGCATGGTCGATTGTCATTTGCACAGAAAATAGCTACAAAATCCGCCAAGGTAGGTGTAAAAAGCTATGAGCTGTGCGAAGCTTCGACTGGTTATCTGTGGAAGTTTTTCGTCTATACTGGCAAGGGACAAACTGTAGATAAAGAGAATGATAGTGAATTGACTGATGACATACTTAAAGAACAGACAGACGACACACAAGCGACTGACAAACAGGCATACGACAGACATATAGATAATAGACAATCACAAGGTAGTACAGCTCCTATGACTTTAAAGCCACCACCTCCTTCCAATGCAACAGCACGTATTGTGTACGATCTCGCCAATCCACTTCTTAATCGTGGTCACACTATCATTATGGATAATTTTTATAACTCGCCTCTGCTGACGAGGTATTTAAAAGCTCATGGTACTGATTGCTATGGAACTCTTCGAGTAAATAGAGAATTTGTACCAGATGCAATTAAAAGTGTGGGCAAGAACGAGATGCGTGTTGGCGAGTTAGTACAAAGTTATTGCCGTGATTTAGTAGTAATGATGTGGCGGGACACCAACCTGGTGTCAATGCTTTCTACTTTCCATAAAGGCGAGGTAGGCGGGAAAGAAAAATATGAAAAGTATAAATATAAACCACAAATAGTACTAGACTATAACCTTTCTATGGGAGGTGTGGACAGAAAAGATCAGCTACTCTCCGGACACCCCATAGAAAGGTCCAGAAATCAAGCATGGTATAAAAAGGTATTTAGGCGCCTTTTAAGTGTCACGGTTTTAAACTCGTACATAATATTTAAGAATTTTCACAAGACAATAAATCATCGTGCGTTTAGATCTCGCCTAGCGGAAGAAATGATTCAAGTGTTTAAAAGGCCTGAAGTAGAGTTCCCGATTCAGATAGTCACTAAATCTCTGATGGCTGGACCTGGAACTACGCGACGTCCTATTTTATCAGGTAATCATTTCATCGGCACTGGTAAGACCAAAAACGCACGATGTATTTGGTGTCGAAAAAGTCGCTCAAAATATATTTGTAAGCAATGCAATGTGACGCTTTGCTTGGAAATATGTTTTGAAGAATTCCACACAATTAAGGATCCACAGTCTGGTAAATAAAATAGGCAGGTTGCACATATTTACCTTTGTATAAGTACTATGAGCGCTTAGCGCCAATTTTGTAGTTTGGCGCACTTTTTAGTTTAAGAAACTCTTGTATTTACTTAATGAATAAACTTTTTATCTTTATGTGTACTCAATATGTTTCTTTTTAATTTTATTTTTACTACTTTTTAGAATTTTAATAGAATTATCGTTTTATATATTTAATAAATGATTATTTAAATATTTGATTGTCATTTTTATTTAAAAACCAATATTAACCACTAAAATATTTGAATAAACTCTATGAATCCAAATATCCCGCTTAATGTAACACTGACAGAAATAATATTATATTGCTTTCTGCACTGTGCGGTCAAGGCCGCCAGGCGTCATGGTGCACGGATTTGCTCTTTGAACTTAATTAGTTTTTAGATTATTGATTGAAAATATTATACAAAAGTGTCATGTAAGGCATATCACAGCGAACTAGAGAATTCATTCTTCGTAACTGTTATATTTTTGTTACTATAAAAAGATCCTAGCTGCCTAAACTTTGGTCGCAATTATGACACCGTTGTATTAACGTAATGTATCGTCTTTCCTGTTTTTGTAATATTTTGATAATATTTTCTTAGAAAGTGATGTTTTTTTATATTAATCCGTAAGTTTAGGTACGTTTAATTTTATAACAAAATATATTTCTGGTCTACAGGTTCAAAGTTTTTCTTAAAATAGGCATAAACATTTCGTAATGCCTAGTAGCGGTAAGCGGTGAATGAGGAATTAGTGCTCTATTTCAACATTAATTTTAAGCCCTTTTTTGTAGGATGGTGTATACATATTAAATATTTAATTAAAATATTGATTAATGTACTTTAGAATTATAACAAACAAAACATATGTTATCAATATAGATTCCGAACAAAAAAATATTTTTGTTAACAACTTCATAGTTTGACATGTGTTTTAAGTTCACCTATTTTTTATAATTTTAAATGGTTGTTAAATTCTAAGAAACTTCAATGAATGAGTTGTCCGTACCCTAATCTATACAAAACAGTCAATAGTTTACCAAATAACCCTTTGGAACCGTCATAAATCAAGTTTTATTATACTAAGGTGCGCTGGCGCTGCATGTAACTTTTTGGTAAGCACTACAAGCGGTCTTTTGTTGTAACGTTAGCACGTGAGTGGATAAAAACTTGTTAAAACTTAACGGAAGATGACTACGATATAATTTTGACGGGGTCACACGATGATAACCCAATGAAGCTACGATCATTTCTATGTTATACGCTTAACCAAATCACTCACGCAAATGTTATATTAAGCGAAGTTCGCTAAAATATTAACTTAAATGTAAACAAACTGAATGATTTACTGAAACATATATGCTGTAGTTGGAAAAATATGTATTTCTTAAAAAACTTGGAAAGCTCTGGTAAATTATATGTAAGTAGATTTTTGCACAGGGAAATTTTACGACTAAAATACAAAAATAATTTTCAGGAGTATAATAATATATGTACCATAATAGTATAATATGTATAATATGTACCATATTAACGAGCGAAGTACTGGTATATTGAAGCATTTCCGTTATGTGTCTATTCAAACAGACCCCACTCCAGTAATTCATAAACAAATATACGTGGTTGCGGTAACACAAACAGATAATGATGTTCCTCCTTCTGATAGTCGTTTTTTATGTTTAAAAACATCATGTCGTGCCTAATAATTCACTCGTTAATATGGTCTGTGACAACAATAAGAACAATAAGAATATTTTATTGCATAAAAATTTTACCACTCAGCATAGGTCTGTACAGCAAATGCGTAAAAAGAAAATTATTTTGTATTATCAGAATGTCAGAGGTCTTAAATCTAAAACTAAATGTTTTTTATGATAATATCGTGGGTATAATGGAAAAACTAAATAACTCAGATTTTGGCCAAATTGACCTTTTACCATTTTCGTGAACTCCAAAATGTGCCGCATCTTTTGGTCTAACAAACATTCTTATATCTTAACCCAGTCCAAAAATAAAGCCATTTTTGTGTTTCAATTGTAGCAATAGATATGTGTAAATGAACATTTTTTATTATTAGAAAAATGACTAACTCTATAAATAAATGAACAACTGTGACATCTGATCACTTGAGTATGAAATAAATTAGCTAAATTGAGTTATTTAGTTCTGCCACGCACGAAAATATTTTAAAGAAACTAGTCAAGTTGAAGGAAACCTAAACAACTTGAGTTATTTAATTCGGGCATTAATGAGCGTTCTTTCGTTTTTAAATAAGTATTTTTATTTATTTCTTCTTCGAGAAAATATAAATTTATAAGAGATCCCAATAAAATAAATGTCAATAAGTGAAATTATGTAACATTTCTATTTATGGCATACGCACGTATTATTCAGTAGTACAAATTAGCGCGAAATAATGTAAACCTATAGATCAACCATTCTCAAAGTGTGCTCCACGGAGCGCCAGGGCTCCACGAAGCATCTCTAGAGGCTCCACGACAATTTTGCTCCAATTAAAATAAAATTACTTAATTATAACTAAATCACTAGGTAGCAGAATACAGCAAAATGATCGATTTTGATTCTAATCTCACTGCAACTTAAAGTAGTAGTACGTGCTATATGCTATGTTTTACCGGCGATTTATTACAATCGGATAACTGTAGTATAAACAGATATAGGTACTATTATTAGACATATTATATTATTAAGGAAGGCAGCGATAGCCTAGTAGAGATATCAACAGACTGCCATTCACAGGGTTCGGGTTAGAATTCTAGGCAGTAAATTTTCGAAGTAATGTGTTTAAATTGTTAATTAAGGCTTGCCTCGTGCCTCAGAGAGCAGCTCTTTATGTCGTGGACACCCCTTCCTACTTTTTTCTGACATCAAGATTTTATGTCTTCCAGCCACCGGTGCAGGCTAGGTTTCTTAAAGGCTTTAGTACCGTGGGCCAAATCCATACAGAGCATACTTTTTCATAGATTATTTAGAAATCCGAAGAGTACAACCGGCCGCTGTGGCTGTCTTTTGTGGATTACGAAATTTTGACTAGTTACAAAGATAGAATCACGGTCACGTGATTCGGCGTAGATCTTCGGGAATGCGTCTCTGGAGTTGCTCAGGGAAGAAGAAAAGCACTTAGCTTGTCGCCGCACAGTCGGTGAAAGGGACGGTCATCGCCGCACGGTCGTATTTAAAGGCCTGAGGTGCGGGGACGGAGGTCAAGAGATGCGATGACGATTGACGTCACATACTTCCCCCATTAGGCCAGAATTTTCCGGGAGGGAAAATTTTGTGGCTAGCTTACTAGCGGCAACTGTATTTCAGAACCCTGAAACAGATGAGTGGTGTTGTCAGAAGGCTAAGTACAAGGCAGCTATTAACCCTGAAAGAAAAAAACAAGTATAACCCTCGACCATTCATATGTCACCAAGCATTGAACGTTCCTGTTACCTGACATTAATCACATTCAAAAAGCCTACACACAGTCATACGTGTGAACAAGCCAGCATTCATTCCCGATGCGAGTCGTGTTCTAAATAAATACAGGACACGCGAAGAGGTGAAGTTTGAGAAAATAGCTACCAAACCTAGGTTGTTAGGCACCACCTGACAACACGGGTACGATAAGTGCAAAGTAAAAAAATATATATATCGAAAACTAATAATATTACGACCCGTTGGTAATATCACAAGCAAATTGCTCACTTACACGCATGATGCGAATTGTAGAAGCAATAAAATGTTCATTATAATTAAGTATACAATAAGATAATACAATGTTTTGTGCCGAGCGATCGGCTATGGTAAACAAGTGAGTCATAACTCATAACTGTGCAGCTGCACCGCATTCCATTGCCGCGACTCAAGGACAACACATAATCATTAACATGATACACTAGCCATTAGTGGCAAATACACAATCCGGGATATGTTGTAATGAATAATATATCACCGAAGGAAACAATCGATGACATAGTATACACAACCGTAGCTAAAAAAAATACAGGCGAGAATCGAACTAACAGACCTATCAGACAACAGCTTTTTAGCCACTGAGCCATGAGGGAAATAAATATTTTAGATTACGATTAGTCATTACTAAAGCTATATGTAACAAGATATTTGCGTACATATTTAAGCTATAATTTAAAGTTAAAGATTTTTATAACCTTTGTAAAAAATATGAAGTTATATTTGTGATTAGATCATTACTGATAAACGTTGATTATTTTATTTTTAAACTTTGTAGTGCGTTAATTTAAGATATTTTAAATGGAAATAGCCTAGTGGCTTGCCAGATATATCTGATAGTTAGATAGTTATCTGATATTTGGATAGTTATCTGATATTTAGATAGTTAGTTGGATAGTTTTTGCAACAAACTTACATTTAATAATTTTCGGCGCTATTTTTTTACTGAAATGTTTATCTTTGTTTAAGCATGTTTATATAAATCATTGACATAACACAATGCGACGTGAAGTCCAACTCAGAAACAATAGCACTATTGTTGCCTTTTACAAATATGTAGGTAATTATAACTTTGTATATATATGCGTCTTACATTGGTGTTAATGACACTGTTTACCCAATCGTTTATAAACATATTTTTGCTGTAATAGAATAAGATTATAAAATTTTATTCAGCTTTTAGGTTTAAAATACATGATGGGATTTTGCTTAAACTTGTTCATCAATTAATTTGCTTTAGTTATTTAAGTATATAAATCATTGATTCAATCTATGAGTAAATAGCCACTTTAGTTATTTAAGTATAGAAATGATTGATTTTATTTATGTGTAAATAGCCACTTAGTTATAGTTAGTTTCAGTTCGCCTGTATAAAATATTTCGCATAAAAGAGCTTGATATCATAACATTTGCGTAAATACAAGAACATAATATAAGCCAGCACTACTCAAAATGGTTATGTAAAACCTGATGTATAGCATGTTTTAAAAAAAGGATAATGTTTAATATTCATTATTATTTTTACGGCTGTCAGCGGTTAAAGAACAATGGCAGAATTAGGTCTGGGTTTGTTGTGGCGAGCTTAAACTTCATATGAACAAAACAAAATTGTTTAATTTTTCTAATATTTTTTATATTTTCACTTTGTCTCGATAAAGCCGGATTATTTTATGATGATAAAAAGCATTCCAATTGATTACGAACTAGGTGCTTACTTTATTATTTGATTGTTGCCATAGACAATGGTGTGACAGGAATAGACGTTTGACATTGATGCGTATCGATTATTAAATAAGTAATCGATATGATCGAACTTTATAGGGTTGGTTTGGTTTAAAATATAATAATTAAAATGCAGTTAATTAATTGTTAATCAACGTTATATCAATAAGCTAATTCTTTTGTAGCAAACCAACTTTTAAATCAAATAAAAACGTCACAGCATCGGGTTAACGTTATATCGATTTCACATAAAATCGATTTAAAATGTGCAGCTCTGCTTTTGTCTTTGGCTGTGACAGGTAGATGCTACAGAATAGTTCTGCGTTTAGATGTCAATCTGACATAATGCCTTTGGTAATTCAAACGTACCCACATTGTTCATTCTTAACTAAACATTAAACACCGATATCTTCTTTTTCCGGCTTTCCCGAGTGAAAATAGAATAATTTATGGACTCTGTTACTTACGCCGAATTTTTTGATATATTTTTTATTACTGAGCGCTTCAATTTAATTTCAGACATTTTGATGTATGGAGATCTGCCATTGTCCTTTTGTCATAAATTTATCTTTACATGTTTTGTATATTTTAATAGAAACCATACATTGCAAAAACAATCACTAGCAAAGCAAAAATAAAAAAAAAGTTCAACAACTGCGACGCAGGAATTTTAAGTATTTGAGTTAACAAGGAACAGTAAAGATGTATTTGCAAACTACATACCGATAGGCAGTAACAAGAAGATAAGATCGAAGACCAAAAACAACGATTGTAGAAAAATAAACATATAGCAAAAAGAACAACCAATAATTCTACGTAATATGTAATATAATATGTGTATAATATTCGTATTTTTATACAAAACAGACAAAGATTAAATTCGTTAATTTTGTCAGTGAGCAACCTGCGTGTGACACGTGTACGTTTGAGTGACACATGACCTCGGAAATCTAGTTAAATACCTAGTATCTAACACGCTAGCATCTTTAAGTACGTTCATTTTCAATCAGTCTAACTATGGTAGGTACACGTGGTGAATAAAGAGGATAATTTCGTAGCAAGAAAAAGGGAATACATAATCTCCAAAGACACCGCCGGAATACATAATCTCCAAAGACACCGCCGTAGTAGGCAGCACAAAAGATTTAATAATATCGACTATATAGAAATATAATTATATCGCCGTACAAAATCACAAGCAGAAGGTTATAGTTGAAAAATGCAAAAAAAGGAAAGAGAAGGGTCATGAAGGGTGTGAATTCGTTCCTTAAGTCAGAAAAAGCAGTAATTATTAGCAATAATTACCAGTAGCAATTAATTACCGTAGTAGGCAATTAAAAAAAGCTATCGCAAAACATGCGATCCACGAATGTGACCTTAGCGCGTCGTTAGAGGACACGAGGCCTTAAGTCGTAAGACAAAGCATGCGATCGACGAATGTGACCTTCGCGCGTCTTTAGAGGACACGAGGCCGTAAGTCGAAAGATTATATAACTTGTTACTTAAGCGGTTGATAAACAATTAATTAATTATTAATAAAATCACACGTGGCAACAGAAAATAGTTATAATATGCAAAAAAAGCTTACCAAGAGTAGTAAGAAAAATAATATATATGCCACTAAAATAATCAAACACTGCTTTGGAACGAATTCACACATATACAGTAAAAAAATGTAAAAAAAATACCGAAAACGCATTGCCGAAGGACCCTACTTATCTATTCCCGTGGGTGCTACTGTGACGTTGTTAAATAAGAATCATTATTTCGGTTACAAACGAAAATTTATATATTTTCATAAAATAATCTAAACAGCCTTTAGCAAGGAGTTTTATTGGAAAATAGTGATTCTTAAACAATTTGACTAGTCACAAAGATAGAACCAGGGTCGCGTGATTCGGCATAGATATTCGGGAATGCGTCTCCGGTGTTGCTCAGGGAAGAAGAGAAGCACTTATTTTGTCGCCGCACAGCCGGTGAAAGGGACGGTCATCGCCGCACGGTCGTATTTAAAGGCCCGAAGTGGAGTGCCTGAGGTGAGGAGACGGAGGTCAAGAGATGCGACGACGATTGACGTCATAACTTCAAATTTTGTTTCGCTGTAAAGGGAGAGCTAGAATTATCATAAAGCTTCAGCCATTTTATTAGGTTTTAATTTATTTGCTTTAAGGCTGAGTGCGCAAAGTGTTTTTTTATCCTTAGAGGATCTAAATCTAATTGCTACGCTTCTATCTAATCTCAAAAGTGTCCTATTAACTTATAGAGTGTTTTAATTACAGACAATAATTATTTAAAAGAAGCACACTTATTTTTGGTGAGAATTTATTTAAGGTGTGTTGTAGATTAATTACTTAAAAAGGTTATAAATTATATATTTCTCTTTCTTATTTATTATTGCTATCATCATCATAATCTACCCTGTGTATAAAATTGTCTTACTGCTGGGTATGGGCTCCTTCTAGCTATGAGAAGGGTAAGGACTCCAATCTGACGAAATGCGGGTTGGCAAGCTTCACAAGACTTTTGAGAATTCTGAGATACGGAGGTTTGCCCGCGATGCTTTTCTTCACCGTTTAGTCCATTATAAGTAATGATTACAATATTTTGTAATTTTTGAAATAGTATGAGGTCGATTACAAAGTATATCCAGTCTATAAACGTGTCAAGACAAAATTAAGCTATTGATTTTTATAAATAAATTCTGTATAAAAACAGACTCTCCTATTACTCAGTGCTAAAAATAAAGTGCTAGAAAGGTGGGTGGTATACTGAAGTGGAGTATATTTATATTAAGACTAGAGGACGCCAGCAGCTCCGCATGCCCATTTTTTTTAATTTATCTGTTTTGACTGATCCCGTGGGTATTTCGGGCAATCCCTACTTAGTATGTACCTCTACGGTTCCCAAGGAACATACATGCCAAATTTCAGCTTCCTGCGCCCAATAGTTTCGGCTGTAGCGTGTCTGTCAGTCAGTCAGTAACGCAAGAATAAGATTTCGCTCCGTAACAAAAGATGCTCGAGAATAGGAGAATGCCGTGGTAATAATGATTTTCATAAAGTTTGAAAATTATAGGCACACCTTTTCGTGAGTTTTCGAGATTGTGGGCGTTATTGTAAAATCACAAGCCACGGTGTCAATTGACACAAAGCGATAGTTGTAGGCGTAGCCTTTGTTCGCACGGAATTAGTTAGGCTATTGGTTGACAATGAAAAAAAAACGGAATATAATTAGGCCCAAATTGTCTTTGAGGATATATGTGTACCATGTACCTTTGTTTTGAGTACTTATCCGATATCTCGGCACTGTTGTAAGCGCCGTGATCACGTATATCACCGTGCTGAAATGTACGAGGTATATATTCCGAAAGATAATATGAAACTAATATAATTGACCACCAAAGATTAAATTAACTAAATATAACATCAGGCTTAGGCCAAAACTTACAAAATTTGAGATCATCAATCAAAAAAGATCATTTTTTAATGTCTTGAGTTTGAAAAAAGATATAAAAGCTTTGGTATCATCAAATTACTTTAACAGAAATAAAGCCAATTTACGTTACATATTATAGGTATTTAGCATTCAAACCGGATCATATAAGTACACTTAGTCCGTATTTTAGTACTATCAAAATGGTATAAATTCGTTTTAAGATCTTGCTCGATAATGAGGAAAACGTCAGTCGGAAAAACTTGTTTAACCAAAAAACTATTAAACTTATTTAGGTATAGTGATTGCAGGCATATTTCTGTACACGGCCTACATATGTAATTTTATTAGTAGGCAGCAGACATGCGAGCTTGATATGAAAAAAGGCAACAAGAAAACAGCCAACGCAGAGCTATAAAACATCATAATAACTCAGCATATTTATTCCAGCTTAAATCTACCGTACTAAATAAATACGTTGGCTCAAACATACGTAGTACCGGCGCTACGTCGTACAATTTTTATTAAAGACTAAAGACACAGTCAAGTTTGCCCATGGTTTCTAGGCACTAAAAGTAAAGTGTTCAACAATATCGGCTTTTCTCCGGCAAAACAAAGGAAGTTAAACCGTGTGGTTGACGGCATAGAATACAAGTGTCACCACCCCTTATCTTCCCGTGGGTGTCGTAAGAGCCGACTAAGGGATAACACGATGCAAATACCAACTTTGCGTAGAGACGGAAAACTCGACATCAAACCCTATACGACTGCCTCGTTGGTCTCGCGGCATAAATGTGCGCGTGGGATGGGAGGCCCCGGGTTCGATTCCTGGGTCGGGCAGTGTTACTGGGTTTTTCTGTCACGAAATTCTCAGTAGCAGCACGGAGTCTGGAATTGTGCCCGGTACGGCAATAAGCTCGCCCCTTATTACGTGGGACTAAAGTATTTCTGACGAAAAGTGGGTGTAGAAATACACCTCTGCCTACCCCTTCAGGGATAAAAGGCGTGACGATATGTATGTATGTATGTAACAAAGGAAGTTGAGTAGACAATCTCCCTGCATATATGCACGGAAATAGAACAAGTTAGATTGTGGATAGTGCACGTATTATAAGATGGGTATAGGCTGACTGTAATTGGCGTGTGGTTGTACTTGTATTTCGCACTGCAGCATGTGTAAGATTTTGGTACTAGCGATAACGTTCTGGACTCAAATTGCTGTGCTTTTTGCCGAATTTCTGTGCTTTAAATTGGCTTTTTTGTGATAAGCTGCACGCCGTAGTGCAGCAACGTTCTCACGTATTGAGGGTTCGATTGTGTCCTCTTACAAGATATAACATCGGGACAATAATTTCAGTGACTCTCAAATTGCTGTTTCGGGTCTGGATGTGACTGCGTCTCAGGATTAATTCCTAGTGCAGGAGTTGTCTTGAATCAATCAATCAATCAATCAACAATTTTATTTGCTGAATAAAGGTGTACATAGGTGTTTTACATAATGTTGCTTAATAGTAGTGGTTCTCTTTATTCTACCTGTCCGGCATGCAAATTTTTATGATAATAGTATTATTAATTATTAATTTAAATTATTAATTTCATAATCTCATTCATTATAATTTTGATAAAAAAGATACATTAAATCTATTTCAATTAGTAACAATATTAAATGTCAATCTAATGTAGTCAATCAATAATAGCATTAGTCAAAATAGTAATTAAAATAAAAGTAAACAAGTTAAATAAATTAAATTAATATGATGTACAATATGTCAATGTTTATACAATTGAATTTACAATAATAAAATACAGTGTGAAAAAATTGTATATTAAATGTCAATGTATTAAATGTTTTAATTGTTAATTCTAGTAGTAGTTATAAAAGCAGTCAAAATTAATCAGGTAAGTTTTATAATAATAAATGTATTTATATGTCAAAATTAATATTAAGTTAAATTGCCTTCATTAAAGTCATTTATTTTATAATAGCATTTATCAACTAGAAACTTATGCAAATGATTTTTAAACTGATTTACATTTAAGATTTTAATTTCATTCGGTATTCTGTTGTATATTGTAGGTCCCAAGCACTATATGCTTTTGTGTAATAAAGACGTTTTTGATTTACAAATACGAAGCCTGTTTTGTGTTATTTGCCTCCTGTTTCGAGTGATGGTATCCGATAGAGTGTCAAAGAGCTCGGGATTCGATTTTACAAAGACAGCTGTTTCATAAATATACAATGATGGAAGCGTTAGTAACTTGATTTTTTAAAAATATGGAACACAGCTATCGCTAAACACTCACTTAAGCTTAACTATTTATTTTGTGCGTTATATAGCATTGTTACTGAAACTTCAGTGATGAATTCAATTGTAATTGTAATAAATAGTCTTGATCGATTGAGAAATTCACACTTAGCGAAATAACATTTAAATAGAATGGTGAGTATACTTGAGCATTGACTTGTCAAAGAATAAGGAACTGCTCTAGTGTATTTGTCTTCCACAAACCACCACGCTTTGTTAATAGTTGATTTTAAACAGCTTTCTTTATCGAAACGTAGTAAGTTAGCATGCCCTGACATTTCAACGGAACGTAGACGCTACCTAGAAGAAACTATGATAGGTAAATGCTCGCCGCTAGTATCACTTTAAAAACAGCGTCAAGCATTCGCAGGTCCGGTAAAATACCAGGCAGAGCTTTTTACCTCTTCACTGTATTGTACCATTCGGAAAGTTGTTACAATACATGGAAAATCTCAAGTGCGTTTTCATCGGAATACCTGACGATTGAACATATATCCGACAGTTGAAAAGTAAGCAAGTAACAGCAGTGTCAGACAAGCGTTTCGTACGCGCGTATGAGTTTGTTTTTGAAGGCTCATGAAGGCGCGTGTTTTTACCACATGACAACCATAATAATGATGAGACCGGTTTTTTTGAAGCAGGTAATGTGGAACGCATATGCAAAAACGACCTTATAAGCGCAGGAAAATACGCTAATTTGAAATCATCCTTATCTACATAAATAAAGCAAACAAAAATGGGTAAGAACCCGCAGTCGGTTTTTGCTGTAGAGAGATTCGTTGATTTTAAGGTTTTTGTTTGAAATATGATTCTAGTATGTATCTACGATTTATTAAACTATCAATGCCGTACCGTACATTAATGTCATGTGCAGTGTTATTCGCAGAATAGAAAACAGCCATGACTGCATAGCGTTGACTATTGCTACCAGAATATATTCCATGCCATCGATGGCTTTGATTTCTTGAAAATAAGTGTTTGGCCATATTGAAAATATACTGACATATTTCATACAGTAAGTGTGAATGAGAATATCTTAATTACTTTGAGGTATGAACTTAGTTTTCAGATTGCGCAATAAAACTTGTACAACAATTCAAATAAGTACTTACTATTTATAAGTGCGAAGAAGAACATCCATCCCCAAGGATAAGTCAACACGAAAAAGAACATATTTATATAAAGAATACTATTAGAAAAATAAAGATAAAATCTTGGCTCGTATAATCCTTGCTCTTTGGTATTTTCGTAGGTTGTATTCGAATGAAATCCGTTTAACTTAACGCTCATATGTATCTATTGAAGAAAATATAGATTGTTGTATCGTAAGTTTAGGAATTACTTGTATAAACTGATACTTAATTAGGAATATACCTGAAGGTGTAACTTATCGTGTTAGCATTGGCAACTGTACATACATAGGTCTTTCGCAATTGAGGGTGCAACTTTTGTTTTTAAACTGGATCATAGTTTCTTATGCTTGTGATTAGAATTATTTGTCTCTAAACTTCTAAACCACAATAAACTTAATTATAAAAAATATATGTTACGCCAAGGTGCTATTTATTGTGTTTCCATTTCCAAGTTTTGGATGAATACTATGTTTTAGTCGGTTACTTCTACACAAGCATGGGCCATAGTCGGCCATTACATAATTTTAAATCAGGCGATTATGGAGCCAAAAAATCATATTTTTCATATTAATAAAAAAGAAAGATGCTCAAGGTACAAATTTATCCGCGTTGGCCTTTCAGGCGATAACGGAATGATGTTTTATTAAATGTCTTGAAAATAACATTCTAATAATAAAAAATATTGCTTACTTCAGAACGCATGCCACGAAATCTTGTTAAATAGAAAACATTTTCCTTAGTTGTTTTCTTCAAATCACACGGAGTGATTAACACCTGGGGAACTTTTTTATCCTCAGATTTGCGTGAAGATTATAATTATTTTAAAACGATTTGAGTTTGTTTAGCTATAAAAGGAAAATACTTCTTTTCTGCACGTTATCTGTGTCAGCAATTACCTTGTTATAAATGCACGAGCGGCGTCGTATATTTTGCGTTCCTATACGTTTATTTTAATAGAATTACTTCTGTCACCGTTTAAGACACAATGTTGATCATTTAAGTTCTTGACATTAGTGCCTTATTAATTTGACTATAAGCGGTAAAATTTGCCAGGCTAGGTTTTTTTTAAAACTTGATGCAAAGTAACACTAAGTAAAAATAAGCACCTTTCAGATTTTGTTGCTGGATTCTGCCTCAGTCAGGTTATATCATTATTTCTCTATGTTGATCATTTCGAATGTTGATTCACTCGATTTTTTTTATTAAGGCCAGCCTAAAGCCGCACGTTGTTGATCCGGAAGTAGCATATTTCTTCCGCGACTTTCAATGTCTGACTACCTCTCTTTCTGCTGTTTCCATTCGCTTTATTTAGCTATATACTACAAGTTCATGATCTTGAGAACAGCTGTAACAGCTACTTTGTTTGGTAATTTCAGGTACGACGTAGAAGAAAATGTCTTAATTTTGAGCAAAAGACGTTGTAGGTAATGGAATGCTAACAGTTAAACTGATATCTGGTAAATGACATACTCATCACACAACAAACATTATATACCTGTTTTATGTTAAAACTAGAGAGCTAGCTTAGTAACAAACCAATTTTCTTAGAACCGTGTCTAGTGTCTAGTTACATTTGAATTAGTATCAGTAACTCCTGGGACTCGAGGAGCCCCAAGCAATTCTCTAAACATCTAGTTAAAATTACAACCTAATTAGAAAATAGACTTTGTTCTATTAAAACAAAAAGGAAAAATGTCACGTTAAAATTTTGGTCTTAAATGTTTGTGAATCAATCCTGCCAATAACAATAAATAGATTTACCTGAATTTCACTTTTGTATAGGTGTATAGGTGATAATTACTTATGCGTGAAACTGTAGTTGTATGTTAAATGAACGAAAATATTTGCTCACGACTTTTACGCTGAACAGCTGGTTTAGTTCTTTTTCGCCCTTTTCCCACAGTTAACAGCACATTATTGATACTTGACTATTTTCATTGACATGTACAAGCGTAAGTAACAGAAAACTTCCTTCAATGATACATGACACGCACTGAAACAGCAGATCAAAAATAAGTTATTCAATAACAGTTACATTTCGCTCTACATAATGTGTAAAGCCACCAGGTTCAAGTGCCTATGAAGTAACAATTTTACACAAATATGAACACTATTCCATAGATTTAGAGTTGAATTTCAATCAAAATCTTTCACATCCAACCACAAGTTCCATACCACATCATTATGCCATTACTTATGTTTTGGAAACCTGCACCAATTCGGCTGTTAATTTACCAAGCAAACTAACTCGAATACTATATGCAATTTAACCCTAGATCATGATCATAGAATCATTCGTCGACGCGACGACGCACTTAGTGCGAATGAGTGATTTGCAAACTTGCCTGTGCCCCCCGCGTTTCTCTATTCGTATACCTTAATAATAGTCAAAAACAGTGCAGCACGTGCAGCAATGGTCTACACACGCCTACTAGGAAGTTACTTACACGCATCGCGTCGCCCGGTCGACGAAAGTTTAGTTACTACGCAACTTTTCTGCAAAGGTATGTAATTTATATTTTCGTCACTTTTTCATTTTAGGGTTATTACTGGAATTATTATTTGTATTATTAATAAGAATAATGTTTATTTGAATGTATTTCTAATGAAATTATAACAATATAGTGACCAAATAGATACGTTTGCTTCAATAAATGTAATTTTATTTCATTGTAGTCGTATTTTCACGAATTATTTCTTATATTATATTATTATTATTCTTATTATATAAATACTTTTAAGTGGATTTGAGAAGGCAATAGGAGCAAATAAGCCAATGGATTAATTCAGAAGGGGATGGCGAGTGTGAAGACGAATCTCAACAGTCTGTATCGGAAATAGAGGATAATTTGTTGGAGGAAACACATTAAGATACAGACAGTGAATTAGATTTTGTGACTAAATTATTGGACTCTGGCGAAGATCATATACAACCTAGTAAAAGACAAAGAACTTAGATATTATTCTATAAGATATACTCGGATAACAAGGTGAGAACATAGATATATTCCTAATGTTCAAACCTCAAACAAACTGTGATCTAATATGAATACAAACAGTAAGACTAAAAGGTGGCCATCATGTATTTACTATAATATGCTGAATCTGTGAGCTATCAATATTTATGCTATCATCCTCCAACTAGGTTAGAAACAAAAATAAACCTGTATCCTGGTGAAATTTTATCATGAAGATGGGAGACCAACTTATGGAGCCCTGGCTACGGCAAAGATTATAGACAGTGACTTTGAGACGGGAAAAAACCAAGATGATCCAGGATATTTTAGGTGTAGAATCAAATGAAGGGTAACCTGTTCAGTCTACATAAAAAGTACGCAAAATATGCTATTTATGTCCGTCAAAAGCTCGCCGAATGACTAAACACTATTGCGTCAAATGTAAAAATGCAATCAGCGGCCCTCATAATGTTAATTTGTGTACCAATTGTCTGTATTAAAATTTATCATAATTTTTATCTTAATGAATCCCGACTAACTCATACCATTGTACCATGTAACAAGTTCCTATATTAAATAAACGATTTTGAATATAATGACGACTTTTAATGCGTAGTCCGCTCGACGAATGGTTAGTTATTATGTTCCTGTAAAATTAGTTTAGTTATCTAGGGTTAAAGAAAATTTCAAGACAGAATATTTTATTGAATTTCATTTAAATAGATAGATAGATAGATAGAAAATGATTTATTGTACACCAGAGGCAAAACAATTACAGAAAAAACATTTACAAACTTGGGTCTAATTGTACATGGGCGGTCTTATCGCAGGTTGCGATTTCTTCCAGACAACCTGATGGACTATATTCAATTATAATAAGCGAAATCGGGTAGCTAGTGGTGTACTACATAATATTTAGCAATTATTTGTATAGATAATCTTATACTCAATACTACATACATAATTAATACTATACTAATAAAATTATAGATACTATAAAAGATGATATATATATAATTATATAATGTGCATATATATTTATATAAAAGTGTATAAATATATACATATATATATCCACTATAATACATACTTAAATACCTTATGATATAATAAACCATTACTAGAAACTATTTACTATTTAATTAACATTATACATACAATAACAGTAATGATCAAAATGTCAAGTAGTGTTGAGTGACGAGGTTTTTAAAAATTGGTAGGGATTTAGCCTGTCTAATATTTAGTGGCAACGTATTCCACAAGCGTACAGCTTGAACTGCAAAGGATTTATCATAAAAAACTGTAGAATGTGGAGGGACTTTTAATTTAAGATTTTCTGATGATCTCAAGTACTTCGAATGTGTTTCATGGAGATATTCAAAACGACTTTTGAGATACATAGGAAACGAGGGATTGAATAAGATATTGTAAAGAAAACAAAGTATGTGAGTATTCCGTCGAAGGCGGATTGGCAGCCACTTGAGCTTGTTGCGAAATTCAGAGATGTGATCATATATACGTAAAGCAAATATGAATCTTATACAAAAATTCTGAAGTCGCTCAAGTTTATCTAGCTGGACCTCATTGAGATCTAGATAGCTGACATCGGCATAGTCAAGAATTGGTAGGAGAATAAATTGTACAAGTGCAATTTTAGTGGTGATAGGCAGAAAGTTACGCAGTCTGCGCAGTGAACCTGCAGCAGCAAAGAGTCGGCAACTGACATTTTGTAATTGGACAGTCCACGAGAATGTGCTGTCAATATATATGCCTAGGTTCTTCACTTCTTTACTAAAATCAATTGGTACTCCGTCAAAGGACACCTGCGGAAGCATCGACCAATCAACCCTTGAGATAAGTCTGGAACTGCCTATAATTGAAACCTGTGTTTTGCTGGGGTTAATCTTTAGTCCATACGTCTTCGTCCAATTAGATATTTGATCCAGATCATTATTAATAATAGTGATGGCAGATGACAAGTTTTCAAGTTGAGCTTGCGAATATATTTGCATGTCATCAGCATAAAGGTGGTAGGAAGAAGAAATGCTATTGGAGATTGAATTAATAAAAATTGAGAAGAGCAAAGGAGAAAGAACGCCGCCCTGTGGTACACCGGCGGAATTGTCGCACCAAGATGAAAACGTTTCATCCAGACGGACTCGTTGCCGGCGGCCAGACAGGTAACTGCGAAACCAGTCAATAACTGATGGAGATATGTTAAGGGAGCGTAAAATGGCAAGGAGAACATCAAAATCAACAGTATTAAAAGCATTACTGAAGTCTAGCAAACAGAGAACTGTGAGCTTGCCATCCTCCATGCCTGACCTGATATCATCCGTAATTTTGACAAGGGCGGAAGTGGTACTGTGACCGAAACGGAAACCGGACTGGTAAGGATTGAGGATATTATGTGTTGAAAGGAAAGAGTTAAGCTGGTTATGAATAAGGCGCTCAAGTACTTTGGACAAGAAGGGTAATATGGAAATGGGACGATATTCGGAAAAAAAAACAGGATTAGGTTTCTTAGGTAAAGGGACCACTTGGGCATCCTTCCAAGCCTTAGGAAACACGCCATAAGAAACAGAGTAATTAAGCATGTGGGAAATAATAGGTAGGATTTCATCAAGGATAGGAAGGATCATATTACGGGTCATACCGTCACTACCAACTGCGTTTGATGTTATTGATAAAATGCTCTTCCTAACATCACATCCAGTAAATTGACTAAAGACAAAAGGAGTATAATCAGGAGTAGGAAGCAACGAAAGATATCGTAAAGTGTTCAGTTTTATTGCCTTATCATATTCAGACGAAGCAGAGAAGTGCTGATTAAGCATGTTAATATCAATTTTATTTGGAGTACTATTTTGATTTTGCTTTCCGACCCCTAGAGATTTAAGAAACTTCCATACTTTTGTTGGATCACCGTTTTGTACGGATTTGTGAATGTGCCGGCGTTGTGCGTCCCTACACACCTTATTGCAATGATTCCTAAGTTTCAAATATTTTTCCTTATTCACCTCAGATGGCCTTGACTTATACTTGGATTTTGCCGCTGTTTTCTTATGAATAAGCAACTTAATTTAATTTGTAAGCCAGGGCGATGGCAGGTGTTTTAATTTTACAGCTCGAACAGGTGCATGGACATCATAAAGGTCAACAACGTTCTTTTCAAATATTTGAACCTTGTCGTCGATTGTATCAGCTTCGAATAGAGGTTTCCAATCAATTGCCTTTGCATCATCAAGAAGATGATCAGTATCCATACCACTAAAATTGCGTAGTAAGAGAGTTCTTGGCTTTGCCTTGGGAGGACGAACTTTGTAAGATAGGAAAATTAGATCGTGAAAAGAAAAATTCATCTGCACAATATTGGCCGTGCTTAGCGACATGATTAAGTGATGAGACTAATATGAGGTCTAGAAGTGAAGGAGTACAGTTCGGAAAGTGATGGGTGGCATTTAGGGGCAGAATGTGCAGATTACTAGAGATGGAGATAGAATTTAAAGATGAAGAACGCGAGTCGTTCTTAAGAAGGCAGGTGTTAAAATCACCCATTATAATAGTTTGACTGTAAGAGGGAGATAGATTAAGCAAAAGATTCTCAAAGGAGGAAAAGTAATCAACACGTAAAGATGGACAATAGAAAACACCAAGAAGGATTTTGGTATGATGTAGCTCGATTTCCAGAAACAAATGCTCTCCTGCATTGGGTGGGGGCGGTTGTGAGGACATGCTTACGACAGAGCAGGTAATATGAGAACGGAGATAAATGGCAACACCGCCGCCACCACACCCCGTACGGTCATTTCTAATGAGTTGGAAACCGGGCAAAGAATAAGAAGTAGAAGGAAGGCATGGTTTAAGCCATGTTTCAGAGACAAGAATAACGTGGATGTTCTTACAGTCAAGACTTGCCAGCATATCTGGGAAATGGGCGGGAATACTCTGTGCATTGATATGGACAACATTCAAGTTTCTCGGAACATCAGAAAATATTGATTGCAGGTTATCCGCTAAAGAAGGAACACTTACAAAACTATAGTTGTCACTGCTTACAGAAAAAAAGTCATCAGTGTCACTGTTATAATCCATATAGATACTATACTTACTAAATAAAAATAATTAATACAAATATAATATAGATGTATAAATAAATTATATATATATATATAAGTTTTGTCTATAATAAATAAGCTAATATAATCACTCAACCAATTAACTGTATTCAATATAGTCCACCTGCCAGTTACAAGTCAATATAGAGAAAACACAAAAAAATTTAAAAAAGACGAAAAATCCAATAGAACAACAACATATTAAAACGGCGTTTCACAAATTGTTGTAAAACCCAGGCAGGATGGTTAATAAAATTTAACACTTTTAAAAATTGTTATTCTACAGTGGCGTTTTACAATACCCCGCTGAAGAAAACTAAACGCTTAGAGTGTAGTAGCTACTAAACGGAACGCACTGGCTGTCATAATTGACACTTCATTAATGTCACAACAAACAAAGTACAAATAAAATGAACGAAACGTAACTAGAAAAAAGTGTTTTGGTTACAGATTGAAATATTAATAGGAAAAATAAAACTGCAAAGTGCAAATACCAACATTAGACATAAAAACTAGTGTTTTATAAATGTGACGAGTTATGTGGGTACCGTATTATTGCAACATCTAAGTTCGAACAAAGTATAACAACCCACCTGGGATGCAGTGAAGACAATGTAAACAAAATAATGATTTACTACCTATGGGATGCAGTGAAGACAATGTAAACAAAATAATGATTTACCACCTAGTTAAAACTTAGAAACATCTGGCTGCATAAAAAATATATACAACTGTTTTTCGACAGTAGTATAACGTAGCAAAACATTTTATTACCATACCCAACACCTTATAGGTAACCCCATATAAGGTAACGGATTTGATCAGACTTGTGCACCTGTAACAAGATAAATGTTCCCAGCACTTATCGTACGCCTAAACAAGAGCCCCTGAGTGCGAATATTGGTCCCCTTAACTTGTCATCAACAAACCAATTTACTGACAATTGCGTAAGTACGTCAAATCGATGCAAGCGGCTTATGGGATACGTTGGGTAATTATTGTACGAAGTTATCTTAATAGTTTTAGGCACCGTAAAAATACGGAAACGTATTTTAGTATAAAACAAAATAAATACTTATAATAATGTAACATGTTTTAATATAAGTTAATCAAGGCGGTTTACGATATGTAAGTTGTAACCGATTAATTTAAGAATCAGTCAGTACTAATATGTGATATATCACGTACTTATGAAGTAGGGCTCAGTCACAGAGTCATCCTGTGATCACGGATGTTGTACCCTTGAAAAAAAAAACAGAGCAGATATAAACTACATTTATTTGTTTGTTTTGTAGCGCTCATAGCGAAACTTGACTTGCTGTTCGTAACAGATCGGCAAAGTTAGGCAACGCTTGCACAGGTCACCATTTGGCTGGGTGACCGTGTGTGGCATTTACATCTGAGCGCTACCGTGCTTCGGAGGGCATGTAAAGCTGTCGGTCCCGGTTCTTGTCTAAGGATAAGGATCGTTAGGCCTTCGGGCGGTCTGAAAACTCCGACACTAGAGTTGGCCACACACTCACGAAAAACAAAACAAACAAAACTACAGTAGTGTTTAACATATTTTTCGAATAATTACACCATCGAGAGCGGTTACACAAATGTTAATCAAGAAATCAATTCCCGCCTGCCTGGATATATAAAAAAGTCGCTCATTTAACGACTACCTTATAATGATAAATTCACAATTTTTGTTGAATGTTATTCTTAAATAAAGTACAGGCCATTCAATACAATAACAAAATATCAACATGCATATTTCATTTAATAGCAAAGATGCGTTCGCCCGCCGGCAGTTCTATGTATTACACTATTGCAATGGGTTATCCTGTTATGATAGTGGTATGTAAGGATGTGATAAATAAATAAATAAATAAATGTATTGCGGCGATCATAAGGTATCCCTTTTAATTGAAAAATTGGTAAAGTGAACTTCTCTTTATAATGTTATGTAGTTTAATAGCAACACGACTGTTTGGGTTCATTTCCACACCATTATAATCTAATCTTTATTTAGCTAGTGATTATTTGTGACATTATATCAGTGATTTTAAATAATGAGATCTAAGTAAAAGCAAAAGTAGCTAAATATAATAATGATTGTGAATGCTATTCACATGAATTTTAGAACCTACTGCAAAAATAAAATATTATAGTTATCGTAAATCTATTTTTTTTTAGTGTCATCGTGCTTGGACAGAAAAGTTTCACTGACACTGAACATGCGTGTGCTGAGTTATAAAATTGCATCAAAATTGGTCACACTTATCGCCTAAAATATCTGTATTTTCCTAGTTTAGCAACGACTACAGGCCGGTCCGGTCATAAGCATTCTTCATCACTACACACAAATTTTGCCATACGACTGTTTTCAAGTATTGCTCAATAATATTATACATCATCAGCCTTTAACAGTCCACTGCTGGACTAGGCCTCTCCTTTGAAAGGAGGAATTGGCCTACTATACCACGCTAGCCAAACGGGTTGGTATAGGGTTTGTGTCAAGTTTTCCTTCTCTTACAGTGCTGTTCTCCGCATAATATTGTTACGGACGGGGTAATGGGATTGGAAGGAAACACCGAGTAGCACTGATGACACTTTATCACTAGTTCACACACACGAAGCGTTGATCGATTTCGACGCGAACGGCACCAACATTAACGTCTTTTGCACTGCACTTCACTGCACTATACTTTCGCTTAACTTTATTTCACTACTACTTCTTTCTTCCTTTTACTTCTTCCTTTTCTTCTCCACTTTACCACTTCTCAACTTAAACGGGCGCTCAGCGCGTCTACACTGCCTTATATGCTCCTAGGAATGTTCTAGATCCACTAATTTCGATTGTCATTTAATTATTCAATTGTTTTTCCATCTGTCTCTTTTTAACCTTTCCATTCCTTCCTGAAGTTTCTAGAATTTTCTATTTTTTACACGAAATATTTAAATAATAATATAATAATAATAAGCATAATATGCTCCCTCTGTCGGCTCTTAAAACACCCATGGGATGATATGGGGTGGTGACATTCCGTATTCTTAATCCGTCACCACACGGACATGCTCATTAATAATGTGGTTTATCAGGAGACAATTGGATTGTATCATTTCTAACTAAAGGCCATTAAATAAGTTGAAAATAAAATGAAACGAAATTGGTCAAGGATTCCAAACAGTAAACATTTCACAATAGCCTTAAATATTGACTTCAGCAAAAGCGTTCCACTCCGCAAAAGGTAAACTAATATTTCTTCGAGAACGTTCCATACCATATAATCCAGTACTAGTAACAGCGTTTGAACAAAGTTTGTTTTCCATTTCAGTAATAGTGACAGATTTTGTTTTACAATCTATGTAGGTAGATGGTAACTTATAGTTTTTTGTTGACATAAATCGTTCCCCTAAGGGTATAGGCGAAAAGGAAATGCTTCGCAGAAGGCTCTCCTGGTAGTGTAATTTATATCTGTATGGTTAGCAGGCACTGCTATATACGGTGATATTCACAGTCCAATGAAACACGCATATAGGTATCACCAGAGTTTATAATGTATTGCGGACGTAGGTCAAACGGCACAAAACAAAGTTTCACATAGATACTTATGTAAAGTGGGCCCACTGTTCTCACATTGTTTGTTTTTATTTTCTTTGGGGACTCTAGGTCAGAGGTAAAGAATTATCGGTATACATAAATTTTCCGCTGTGAGGTCGAAACCGTGTGTACTGTAGCAAATATCATATGTATAAAGGAGAATTAGATGATAAACGTGCCCCTATCTTTGAGATAATTATTGTTTTCTTAGAATAGATGACTTATTTAAAGATTGTGTTTTTATACGGTCAGATACAAACTAGTAAGCCGGTGCCTTTTGATATACCTAGTCCCTACTAGCTAAAAGTAATGTCATTACTGCCTACAATATCAAAAAGATTAAGTGCCTGTAACACCTGACTTCTTAGTCGAACTTCAGGATTCATGTTCACGGCAGACTGAGGTGATATTTGTCTTTGTCTTGAATTTCAAAGTTATCTCAAAGTACCCGAAACATTTTTCAGCTATTGGTGTTACTATCTACGCAGAATGTGCTCACTGTGTCATGATGTCTTCTGGTGACTTTGTCCTTCTTGGGTTTCATTAGCCTGATAACAGGGTCCCAAGCTGGAGGAACATTCCAACCATCTTCCCTATTGAAATTAGGATGTTTTTTAATTTCAATAGCTTCACGTATCATTCTTGAAATAAAGCGGTGTTCTTTTGCGAGTATCTGTGGTTTATCAAATCGCAGGTAATGGTTGGTTCCTTGTTCTACATGTTCACACACAGCAGACTTCGTCGAGCGTTTGTGTTTAATGTCAGCTATATGTTCCTTTAGTCGAATGCCTATGCTTCTCTTGGTTTGTCCAATGTATGAGAGCCCACACTCACAGTCTATCTTGGCCCTGGTTAGAAGATCTACAAACCAAGCGCGCAAGATATATAACATCATTAAATTTCTTGAAGAGATGCCGTGATCACGATCTCATCCCAACATGCTGCAAAATATCAGCCAAGAAGGACATACGTGGGAGCGCTAAGATCTTAAAACAGGCAAGTCATAAGTTACTCATTCAAAAGATACACGAACACCGCGCTGACTTACGCAGAATAAATATAAATGTTGAGAATTTGTCTAATGAAATATACAGATTGATAACTCCATTTGATTTTGAAAAATGCAATAAATAACGGAGAAACATCAAAATATTACGCGTGTAAATTTACCAAAATAGAAAAATTTGAAAAATTACAACAAAAATCAAATGACAAGTACAAAATGAAACAGAACGTTTTTGCACGGACCAATCACACGCTACCGTCCGCCGACCATAGACAAACAGTTGTCAATCTGTCAAAACACACGTTAGATCAAAACACCGAAAAAGCACTAACTAGAGGTTTAAATTATGCGATAACTCCATCCAGAATACCGTATGAGACCATTATTTGCAACGTTGAAGATTGTCTAGTCAAGAACAATGTGAGTAAGGAAAATTTCGAGGCCATACGTCAGGATGTTTCTGCTGTATTGCGCCAGTCGAAAGTGCCGAAAAGGAATCTACCAAAACCCGAGTATTTTGCACTGAAGAACCTACGAGCTAGACCTGAACTAACAGTACTCCGAGCAGATAAAGGAAATGCAACGGTAGTGATGGACACGTCCGAGTATAAACAAAAAAGGAAAATCTTTTGTTGGATGAAAGTACATATAAATTGGTTAAGACGGACCCTACCAACAAAATACTCAAGCAAACGAGTGACATTGTGAAGAAATACTCCGAACAACTGAATCTGGACGTGAAATACTTAATACCATCGTGTGCAAAACCTCCTCAATTGTATGGTCTACCGAAAATACACAAGGAAAATGCTCCACTGCGCCCTATAGTCAGTCAAATAGGGGCACCAACCTACAGATTGGCTCAACATATTGCGAAGATTCTCTCACCACTCAGAGGCAAGACGAGAGCGCATGTAAAGGATTCCTACCATTTTGTCAGTGAAATAAAACACCTACATCTCTCTGACAAGGAAACTATGGTTAGTTTTGATATACAGTCATTATTCACATGCTTACCGGCACATGACTGTATTGAAATAACTAGAAGGAAGCTAATAGAGAACAACATGCCTGAGGAATATGCAAAAATATTGAAACACTGCTTAACAACTGGCTATCTGTTATGGGATGAGAAATACTACATACAAGTAGACGGTGTGGCAATGGGCTCTCCAGTATCGCCTGTTGTTGCTGACATCTTCTTGGAGGACTTCGAGGCGCGAGCCCTGCAGACTGCCACCATCACACCGAGGTTCTACAAGCGGTATGTAGATGACACTTTTACAATTTTACCAACAGATAGTGTTAATGTATTCCTAGACCATCTTAATTCTATTCATAACAACATAAAATTTACAATGGAATTAGAGGCAAACAATTCTTTAGCTTTCTTAGATGTACTTGTTATCAGGAACAAAAACAACTCTTTGAGCCACACTGTGTATAGGAGAAAGACACATACAAATAGGTACTTAAACGGTGAATCTCACCACCATCCTAAGCAGTTAGCTACCGTAGGAATGTCTTTGTTTCAGAGACCCCGGGGGATCTGTGACAAGAAACACCTGGACGCCGAGCTTCAACATGTCAAGCAAGTTCTGCAAGACAACAAGCTCCGACCGCCGCGCCAACGTCACAGATCCCCGAAGCCAGCCACAGTAGAGAGACAACCTGCTGTCCTCCCATACATCAAGGGCGTGACCGACAAGATTGGCTACATCTTGAAGCGAGCTTCAATCAAAACCTTCTACAAGCCGCCAACGAAGATAAGCCAATTATTACCATCTGTCAAGAGTCAGTTACCCTTAATAGGCTTGGGTTTACAAGATAGAGTGTGAGTGTGGGCTCTCATATATTGGACAAACCAAGAGAAGCATAGGCATTCGACTAAAGGAACATATAGCTGACATTAAACACAAACGCTCGACGAAGTCTGCTGTGTGTGAACATGTAGAACAAGGAACCAACCATTACCTGCGATTTGATAAACCACAGATACTCGCAAAAGAACACCGCTTTATTCCAAGAATGATACTTGAAGCTATTGAAATTAAAAAACATCCTAATTTCAATAGGGAAGATGGTTGGAATGTTCCTCCAGCTTGGGACCCTGTTATCAGGCTAATGAAACCCAAGAAGGACAAAGTCACCAGAAGACATCATGACACAGTGAGCACATTCTGCGTAGATAGTAACACCAATAGCTGAAAAATGTTTCGGGTACTTTGAGATAACTTTGAAATTCAAGACAAAGACAAATATCACCTCAGTCTGCCGTGAACATGAATCCTGTAAAGAATTCGAAACGTCGGCTAGTAATAGTAAAAATGTAGTTTCTAGATCATTCGGTTTAAATGTAATAACTTAGTAACCAGTGAAACCAATATAACGCGAACAAATTCGTAAACTGTAGTTTAATTTCAAAATATTTTTTGCTATTACTTATAAGTTTTTGCAAAATAATAATATATTATTCGTTTTAAACTTGTGACCTTTTTAAGGCAGTGGCCACTATATTGCCACCAATATTAGTTTTTTTTTTCGAGCAACTTTCTTTCTTTCTGGTATTTATTTTTTACTTACTGGCAAGCTTGAGATGTTCTGTCAACGTATATTTTTTGTTGTGTGGAAATTGTCAAATTCAATTGACACTTTTCAAACTTTGAAGGGTAAAAACCGGTGACTTTGTGTAACGTGTAACAAATCTAGCTCAATCTATAAAGTTTTGTGAGAAACTGGTAAGAGTTTGCATTTATTTCAATAATTACGTATGTTACTTGTACGATCGAGTAGTATTTTGTAAAATAACATTTATTATTTTGATAATTTTTTGTGTTTAACTGGTGGCAATATATCTGCCACTGCCCGTGTAGATAATAATATTACAGTGCTGCAGGTGAAAATGCCGAAAATATTGTCTGATGACGACAAAGAAAATGCACTGGATGAGTTATTGGGCTTACCCGCCGACTCCAACATTTCGGAGGACAAACAGAAATAAAAAGTTGCATTAAGAATAAACTTTATTTTATTTTTATAGTCTTTTACAGACAGCGGCAACTATATTGCCACCAAATTTTCCCTTTGATTTTCACGAAAAAAAAATATATAAGGCATTCATAACATATTGGCTTACAAAATCCGTTTAGTTTAAATTTGTAACTGCCCTAGTTCCATAGTATCTTCTTGGGTTTACGCGAATGTTACACATTGAAATTAAACTACGGTTTACGGATTTAATCGCGATGTATTGGTTTCACTAAGTTATTACATTTGAAACGAATGATCTAGAAACTACACTTTTAATTTATTACTAGCCGACATTTCGAATTCTTTACAGGGTTCATGTTCACGGCAGACTATACTTTCCGTTATACTTCTTTACCTTTAGCTAGTAATTGAGCATTCCTAAATAAAAAGGATTGTTGGTTCCACCTGAAGTTGATATATATTTTTATTTAACATGGCAATTTTTCAACTTACAGCAAAATTTTACATAAGAAATTTTATACACATAGGCATAGTGCGCCAAGTTAGGTTGAGTTTCGCGCTAAAAATAGTACGCTATGGCAGCGATTATCACCGCTACTCACATTGAGCAATGTCGCATCTCATCTGCCTTTAGCGATTATTCTTGTGCAAGCTAGCTGCATTAACGTCAGCCAACGTGCTGCGATGTGTTAGGTACTACATACTACACCCAAATCTTCTTTTTATAAATTAGCACATAAAGGGGGCAGGCATTATTTGATAGTTCCTAGCTGGTACTCATCGCACTGAAGCTATTTAGGTTTATAGAGAATACGTATCCTGTACGTATTATAATATTGTGTCCGGCCGTGACGTTGTTGATTCGACCTTGTGTGCAAATATGCGATTGAAGGGTAATTCAGTGGGATGCAACAAGCAAACATTATTATATGAAGAAGGGAATAAGTCAAATCACAGTCTCTCTCTTTTTCTTTCCCTTTCAGAAAATCACGAAATGAATGGATGTATCTACCTATTTGTAGTATTTGCTATCACAGCAAATATAACCACTATACGAATCAATGTAACACTGGCTCACCACTACACACAGATCCTAGCACAAAGCGCACGTCCATCCCGCACCGTGTCTAACTACCGACTGACTGTCCGCCGTAGTGACAGCTATCAGGTGACGGCTGCTCCCTGTACTGGTGTACATGAGACAGTGTATTATATCTATTGTATAGATACAAACACTATATCTCTTCCCTTTTAACATTTTTTTATTAACTATCATTATGAATTTATCCTTGGCGAATAATTATACTTCATTGCCTTATATTTCTTTTACAATCAATCAAATTAATCGTAACATTAATCATTTCAATTTTATGTATTTTATTTTATATTGTCCTGACTTCCATCGGTCTCATCTTGTACCTACTGGTTTCCATTGTCTTTCCACACGCTTAAGATGAGTCAAATTCCTTTGTAGTCTCTGACCAGTTTCTTAATTCCTTATTGGGATGTCCTCTCCTTATGATTGCTCTACTACATCAGTCTTTTCTATTTCTTATAACAGCCCGTGCTATCAGACAATACATAGATCTTGTCCCATTCCGTTAGTTCTGGCTTTACCACTTTTCTCTTTCGGTCTCCATATTCTTTTCATTTTTCCTTTTGTAACTTGTCTCTGTCTCTAACTCCAAATTCATTATCCGCCTCACATATTTTCCAACTATAGGGTTTTATCCCTGTTAATTTTCTTGAAAAATAGTTTTTTGACGCCGTCTTTGCTGTTACTGTATGGGAGGTGGAGTTATACATTATTCAGTATTCATAATTATAGTGTATATTTCATGCTCCGCTTTTCTCTAGAATCTATCTTGAGTTGTTTTACTGTCTTTGGTTAGATGCTCACTTCTCCATTCATTTGTGGCCAATATGGCACTGTGTTAAGATCTTAATATCACCATCATGCCAAAACTCTTAAATTCTTCGCTAACGTACTGCCGAGAACTAAGCGAACAGTTATCAGTAGTGACTGATAGTGGGTAGCCTAGCTGACTGAAGACTTCCCTCAGAATTTTTATAATTTGTGAACTCGTTATAGTTCTGGTAATCTTGATTTCTTTATAGCGGCTGTAATATTCAATTACCACAAGAATATGACCGTAATTTGGCAATGGACCCAATAGATCCATCGCAATATTAATCCAAAGTTCAGATAGAAGTTCTTGTCTTTTCATAGGTGCTAGAAAGCTAACTAGAGTGCAACCTTTGCAATTCTTACCGCCTACTCAACGTCCTTATCGATCCTAGGCCCCCAGATCTTTGTACGAAGGCGACTATATTTGGATGCCTCTCATGCGCTGCTAGAGGAACTTCCGTCCTGTGGTTCTTTGGAATGACTATTCTGTTTTCTCTTAGTAAAATGTTTTCATAAAAACAATTCATCCGTAAATATTTTTATGGTTTCACAGACTCCTCCCTTTGGTTACTATGGATTCCTTTCTTAGCATTAGTGACCTCGTAATCGCTTCCTGATTCCTTTATTATTGGTTGCGTTAAGCACAAGGTCTCGGCATCTCGACTATCTGTTGAATGTAAGTCTCTTCTGATGAGTCGATTGGCCGATCTAATCGTTACATAATCTCTTTATTTGATTCGCAATATTAGGCTCGCTCTCGTCCGGTTTGTACTTTATGTTATACGATACGCCTGAAGTCGCAAAACTCTTTCTCTTCTTTCCACACGAGTGCACGGTTTTGATCTGGGCATAGCAAAATCCTCTTTCTGTCTGGCTATATTTTCTTTCAGTGGGTTTCCGATTTCTGTAGGCCAGCCTGTTCTTGGTCCTTTACTATCAACTTGCACTAATGCCGCTTTTAGTCCTATAGGACTTGCGTCTGCTTTTACCCGCGACTTGCTTTTGTGTCGTAATATCCCAATGTGCTTATTTTAGTCAGCATTCTTTTTACTTCTTAAATGCTTCATTCTGATCTTCTCTTCCGTATTCTTCTATGTTTGCTTTCTTGCCTTATTTCCTAAAAAGCTTTCTAATTTTTCTTTAGTTTTTGGTATTCCAAATTCAGTAATTCTATTCATTTTCTTTTTCAACGGTTTAACTTCTTTCGTTATTAGTTCGTGACCCAAAAGTGTATTGTCTGTATGTTATAAATTCATTTTGTTTTTTAACCTCCATTACTTTAGAAAGTTACATATCGTGTTCTTTCTTGTTGCATTGTTGTATTTATTCTTCCTGTGAGATTAGTACTTTCCGATAGGGTTGCATAGCTGGTGGAGCTTACGCAAAATTAAAAACATTTGCGAAATGTTTGGTAGTGGTCTTATTCCCTGCAGCCGTTACATTTCTTTTCTTTTGCTGGGCAAGGAAGGCCTTGCCACACACGTGCTGATATGCCACATCTTGTACACCTTGGCGTCCTTTTCTCTTCACTTAACTCGTTTTCTTGTTTCGTCCAACTAACATTATTCTTATTTCGGCTTCTTATTGCATTAACTTCATCTGTCTTGTCTTTTTGTTCGTATCAGTCCGTTGGAAATCCACATTCTCTAAGGTATTGGCAATAGTGATAACTTTGTCTAATGTTATTTCATCACCCATCGTTATCATTTTTCCTTATGTCCGATGACAAGGATTTCTCCAGTATTTGGTACATTATGTGATTTTGGTACATCAGGTTCTTCAAACCTACATTTCCCAGCCTGATCCCTTAGCTTAACAAGAAATTTCTCGAAACGTTCCCCTTCATCTCGCCGAAAAAGCCGGAAAAGTCTTCTATTGTTTGTGTACACGTAAAGTTTTTTAATGGCTACTTCAAAAATATTCACATCCACTGCAGCTTCCAGGCTAGCTCCTGGCAAACTGTTAAATATTTCTTACAATGCGCTTCTCCCTTGGAATATCAGCATAGATTTCATTTTAGCTGGAGTGATAAGTCAGCAGCTTCAAGATAAATTCGAAAGGGGCACTTCCATTTTTCCACTGTAAGCCGACTGATGTACCGTCTCCAATTTAATGGAATTCACAATTCCAATTTGATGGAATTTACAATTCCAATTTGATGGAATTCACAATTCCAATTTGGTGGAATTCACAACTCCAATTTATTGGAATTGCGTAGTCCGCTTCCAATTTAATCGATGACCACCTCCAATTTAATGGAAGACCACTTCCAATTTAATGGATGACCATTTCCAATTTAATGGATGATGTAGGGCCATTTCCAATTTAATGGAAGGCCATTTCCAATTGCCACTTCCAATTAAATGGAAGGCCACTTCCAATTTAACGGAAGACCACTTCCAATTTAATGGAAGGCCACTTTCAATTTAATGGAAGGCCACTTCCAATTTAATGGAAGGCCACTTCCAATTTAATGGAAGGCTAATTCCAATTTAATGGAAGGCCACTTCCAATTTCATGGAAGGCCACTTTCAATTCAATAGAAGACCACTTGCAATTTAATGGAATACCACTCCCAATGGAAGACCGTTGACCAATTCCAATTTAATGGTCAGAGGCCCAATCCTCCCAATCATATTTGTTATAAATGCAGCTCCGATCCAATGCCAGTATCACACTCATGTCACATATAGTATTCTCCCAAACAACTGATACCCGAATGATATTGGAATGTCATCGCGACCAGACTGCAACCAAACCATGGGTCAACGTCGAACCACAAGTCAAATTAAACGATAATGATCAAGGGATTTCACCTCAAGATCATCAACAAAAGAATCCGACATTGGTGACCATAGCCACCCATCACCCGTCAAAATGAAATACAACTTCATTCGGAACCCCGAGACTTCGTTCATAGACACCTCGATTCATTCGTATAAAAATTGTATTGGCACTCGTAGTGACGTTATAATTCCATCAACATCTTGACTCCATAGACCAGCCTCGGCCCACGCTTCGCCCTCGTGGGCGTCACCTATCATTAGTGATGACGCCCTCGTGGGCGTCACTTATATATACTAAAGTAGGTAGCCTATGCGCCGCCGCACAAGCCATACTACAATACCTCATCATAATGCCTCATTTTATAAAAGAGTAACAAATGTTCCTGATTCGGTTACATTAAACAACAATAAGCAGATTCCAATTTGAACAGGTTTAACAATCAAATCACACAAGTATCTGTACCTACGTTAAAACCTACTTATCGATGTTCATGTTTCATTCACACTTCTATTTATCTAAATCTGAGGATTTATCAACATTCTATTGAAATTAATTCTGGGAAACACAGTTTGGAGGAATCTTTCATAACACCATCGATATTCTTTCAATATTCACCAAGAGTAAACCCATCATTTTTCATTCCGTCATTCATTCCGTCCGTGTGCTTTCTTGAGAGAGGACCTGTGACAGTTTTGTTTTTATAAATTGCCTAAATTGTTTGTTTATTTTTGAAGTAAGAATCGGACCCTCTCTTACTTATTTGTGGAATATTTCATATACAGTCGACGCCATCTTCAAATTTGTATTGCGCCATCCCTCTCGTACTTTGGTGAGTGGAAATATTAATATTTCAACTAACAACTTTGAAAAAGTCGTTTGGCGGTCCGTCAGGATTTGAAACCCCGACCGCTCGGACTCTGCACGTGTAGGCGACGTCTTACGCCACTCGACCACCGTTACGTGGACTGCTCGGCGCGAATTTGGTGACTGCAATTGGAATCATAAGTGACAGAGGCGAATTTTACCTGATATACCATGTCTCAGACACCGATTAAGTGCTCGTCAACGCCTGATATTTCACTGACAACGTCTATCAGTGATAATGTAACTCAAAGAAAACGTAAGCAGCCTGAATCTGAGTTTGCTGAAGCCATCAAAACACTCTCCATGCAACTGAACCAAAAAATTGATGCTCTTCGAGATAATTTGGATGGTAAAATATCTAGGATATCTGAGAATATAGCCAGTATACGGGACGATATCGTCACTGTTTCTCAGATGGCTACGGAAATTAAAGTTGAATTAAACAACTTACGCTCAGATCATGCTACGTTGCAGAATAAAGTAAGTCAACTAGAAAATTAGCAAAAAGTATTGTCAGAAGATATAACCACACTCCAAAAATCTATGCAGTATGCGATGGATATCCAGGAGGATCTTAAAAAAACAGGTGAATTCATTTGACTCAAAAGCATTGAACTCTGAAATGAATGATGTGGCGTCCGGCTTAGAAACGAAGATTGACTCTCTTGAACAACACGCCCGTGAGTGCAATCTAGAACTGTGCAATATACCAGAGAAGTGAAACGAAAACCTGTTTCATATATTGGATAATATTACCACTACAATAAAATTTTTGCTGTCTCAAAGAGAATGTTTTGTCCATACACCGGGTGCCTCATGCGCATAAAGAAAACAACAGACCGAAAAACATCATCGTCAAATTAGCGTCACGTACTCTACGGGATAATTTCTTAAGCACGTATCGGCTAGCGAAGGGTCTAAATACCGAACAACTTGGATTTAGTGGCACCTCATTACCTGTTTTCATCCATGAGCACTTAACTTTGAAGAGGAAGCATTTATTTCGGCAAGTTAGAGATGCGGCCAAAAAGAATAACTTTAAATACGTATGGATTAAACATGCCACAATTCTTATACGAGAAGCTGACAATGAGCCAGCAATTGCAATTCGCTCAATCCAGGATATTGGCAAGATCAAACCCAATGCACGCTCTAAAAACTAAAGTTTTTTCTAAATCTTTGTCGTATTATGTTTTTTTATATTTATTAACATTAATCTGTATTGTTAGTATCAGCCTATATTTTAAAACTCTTTTACCAAACTATATAGAAACTGTACACAACTTTAAACTCTTACCTGTTATAAACTGTAATTTGTATCATACAGTTTGGTTATGCTTGTTGCTGTTTTTGAGTGGACACGCGTTTCCGATTTATATGGCAAATCTTTCTGCGCTCTTGAATGTATTACTCACATGTACTAATAATCATCATATTGCAAGATCATAATTTTTAATTATCGTATTTAGGGTTTATGGATAGTATAATAATATATTATCAAAACTGTAGAGGTCTTAGGACTAAACTTAATATTTTGTATATGGAAATATTATCTAATTGTTATGATGTCATTATCCTAACCGAGACTTGGTTAACTCCTCATATATGCGATAACGAGTTCATAGATGAACGGTATGTGGTTTATCGATGTGATCGCAATCGGACTGTTACGGGTAAGAGGGATGGAGGTGGAGTTCTTATAGCGGTGGCGAAAAGATTACAGTCGGAGTGTATACCAATGAATATTCCATATGATTTAAGCATAGAGACAGTCCATGCAGATATTAGGATCCCACCGCGAAAAATGTTTACTTAATGCAGTTTATATTTCACCAAAATCTCCTGAAGAAGTATATATTTCTCACTTTGAAACTATACTAATATTGGATGGAGAAACAACTGTTTACAAACGTTTATTTATTCGGTGACTATAATCTACCAGATATAGATTGGGTTAGGATGGAGGGTAGTGTTTCAACTGCATCTACATGTAGGGGTTTGTCTTCAATCTGCGGCCATGTCGATAACTTTATGACATTACTAGGTGCCTCCCAATATAACAATATTAATAATTACAAAAATCGTATCCTGGATTTACTTATAAGTAATACTGAATGCAGTATATATGTACCATCATGCCCATTGCTTCCCCTAGATAGCTATCACCCCGCATTTTGTGGTATTATACATTATAAATCACAATTTCATCCACTTGCGCGAGCAAAAATTATCAAATATAATTATTATAAAGCTAATTACGAACTGATTAACGAGGAACTCGCTAGGATCGATTGGGATGGACTTTTATCAGGACTCGCTGTTGAAGACTGCTTAAACGCTTTCTACGATATTATATTAAAAGTCATAAAAATACATACACCAATCTCTAAATCACGAACCTCTAGATTCCCTGTTTGGTTTTCTAACTCACTTATTCGTACATTTAAGAACAAAAATAGAGCCTGGGTAAAATGGAAAACGTATAAAAATGTATCAGATTATGAGCAGTTTTCGTTCCTACGGCGTAGATTTAATAATCAATGTAAAATAAATTACACGCGATATATAAATTCCATCGAAGAAAACGTTCGTAAAAATATAAAATACTTATGGTCATACGTTGCAAATCGTAAAAACTACGCTAGTATGCCATCCACAATGACATACAATAATAATTCGTCCAGTGATCCCAAAGAAATATGTAATATGTTTATGCATTATTTTAGTACAGTTTACGAAGTCTCTAGTTTTAAAAAGGACTGGCTGCCACCCGTAGAGACCGATAGGAACTGTACCCTCATTTCTAATATTACGTTCAGTGCCGAACAAATATTAAAAGCTTTGAAAGCTCTAGATACGTCTAAAGGGCCAGGACCAGATGGCATCCCCCCATATTTTCTTAAGATGGCTGCTGACAATAAATATGTACCTCTACATATAATTTATAATAAATGTGTTTTTGAAGGTGTTTTCCCCGAAGTATGGAAACGTGCGAATGTCACCCCAGTGCATAAGTCAGGTTCTAAACGGGAGATTGTGAATTATCGTCCAATTTCTATTTTGTCGGCCTTGTCGAAGCTTTTTGAGAGGGTTGTTCATGATGCAATCCACACAAACATTTATAATATTATAATAGATCAGCAACATGGCTTTGTCAAAAGAAAATCAACCACCACAAACTTGTTACTATTTACCGATTATTTGTTTAACAGTATGGACCGTCAGATACAAGTAGACGCCATATATACTGACTTTCAAAAAGCTTTCGACAAGGTTGACCATGCACTGCTACTATCCAAAATTGCGTATAATGGAATTGGAGGAAATTTACTTCGATGGTTTACTTCATATATAACCAATAGAACGCAAAAAGTAGTAGTCAAGGGGTACCGCTCAAACACAGTAACAGTTACGTCTGGTGTCACCCAGGGCTCAATATTAGGCCCCCTCTTGTTTATTCTATTTATTAATGATATAGGAGAGTGCTTTAGACATTCGAAGTTTTTGTTATATGCTGATGATCTAAAAATATATAAACCTATAAAACATAGCTCTGATTGTTATTTGATACAAGAAGATTTGGATCGTTTATCTGATTACTGCACTAAAAACAAATTATACTTAAATACTTCCAAATTTTTTGCAATTTCTTTTACAAAAAATAAAAATGTTATTGTCGATAATTACAGCATTAATAATATCAATTTAACAAAGATGTCAACTATCCGAGACCTTGGGGTACTTCTAGATAATAAACTACATCTCGATCAGCACATTGATGCTATAATCAAAAAAGCGTATCGTATGTATGGCTTCGTGATGCGATCACTAAGCGAATTTAAACAAGCGAGTACATATATTTGCCTCTATAAAGCTTTAATTAGGTCCCAACTCGAATATTCCGTTGCAATTTGGAATCCATATTATAACAAATATGTAGAAAGTTTGGAGATGGTACAGCGAAAATTCCTCAAATCTACGCATTATCGATGTTTTCATGTTTCCCTATCATATAATAATTTATTAAATACATTCAAGATTATGAGCTTAAAATCGAGACGCCTGTTTTTAGAAACTATGTTGCTTTACGACATGTGCAATAACAGATATGATTGTAATGAGCTTATTCATAAGTTATGTTACATTGTACCAAGAACCGTTGTAAGACGAGAAGTGCGTTCTCGCCCCTTCTTTGCTGTTACGTCATGTAAGACTAATGCTGGATGTCGCGCACCTTTGCGTCGGATGTGTCAGAATTACAATGAGCTTTTTACAGATCTAGATATGTTTGGTGTATCTAATAATAAATTCCGTAACCAATTAAGTATGGCAATTAAAGAATTGTAAAAGATTAGTAAGCTAGTGGTAATTATGGTTGTTGAACTATTAAAATATGTTATAGCTTTTTGTTTTATATTTGTAAAAAAAGAAAAAAATGTGTATGAGAATAGAATTGTCATTAATCTTTCTTAAATAATCTGAGGATAACGGTGTGGGTGCACAATTGTACAAATATCATATAGGTACATTTTTAGTTTATAAGTATTGTGTAACCGTTTGTTATTCCAAATGAATAAATAAAAAAAAATCATTAGTTAAATTAAAATTAGTAACAACCCACGAAAATTCGAAACGCCATACATATACGTATCCTACTTTAACACTAGTAAGATTTCGACTTGTCTCTCTGGTTACATGTCTAAAAGGCAAAGTCACACACGCCTATTTAAGAAATAAAAGGTTAATCGCAGCAATTTAGTACAAGCTTACACTCTATGAACATAGTATGTACGATTCGATTAGTCAAACAACTTTAGCGCCGCTGCCCTGCGAAGGATAGTCTAGACCAGGGTTATTGTTCTAGGTTTAGCAGAAAACCAACCGAAGCTGGGTGTTGGTTCTAAAACCAATATAACACTGCACAAAAACAATGACTAGTACGCTTCACTCAAACGCACTTGCTTTTATTGGAATAATGCAAGTCGGCCTGTACGCTCAGCCTTGTTTCTATTACAAATATTATGTCCATAAACGGGAAACTGCACGCGAGACCAGAGGATACAGTTGCCCTCCTAGGCAGGCAAGCATACGTTCACAAGGCCCGTGATCGCAAGTCACCCTCACATGATTTACTAAAAGGAAATTAAAACGATCGCTTTCTTTTTAACCCGATACTAAAAAGAAAACAAACAAAAAAGGAAACCCGGTACCTCCGTGCGATATTTACGCTATAGCTAGATCACAGTTGTAGTCAGACAACCAAATACTAACATAAAATGCAAAAGTCGTAATTAAATCGTTCAGTTTAAATATTGCTTCTTTAGCTATTGAAAAGAAGCTTATTAAATTTATGAGATCTTGTCATGGGAAACACGACACCTTAATAGTGACAGCTATCAGGTGACGGCTGCTCCCTGTACTGGTGTAGGTACATGAGACAGTGTATTATATCTATTGTATAGATACAAACACTACACTATTGATATGAGCCAAGATAAAAAAGTATCTTATTCTAAGCCAATGATGTCATTATAGCTCAAAGTCGTATAGAACTTCTAGTACAGTTGTATAATCTATGATAGGGACCACCATATTGTCATGACACCTCCATTCAAATTCTCAGTGCTCGGCCACAGTGAAAGGCGGGCGCGGGTGCGGGCGCGACGCGGGAAACTCAAACATATGGATCTCTATAGAAGTGTCCGTAGTGGGCGAGCGGGGCGGCGAGCTATGCAGCGCGGGGAGCACGCGGGCAACTCAAACCATAGAACTTTCATACAAGTGTCCGTAGTGAATGCGCGGGCGGCAAGCGGGAAACAATGCGGAGCGTGCGGATCTCAAACTTTTATGAGCAATGATATTATGAGTAATTATTAAATCAAGTGCGAGTCGAACTCGGTCATCAAGGTTAACGTAGTAGAGGGATTCACTTAACATAAGCATAACATAGCACCCTAGCCAAATATCACTATCAATTTTTCGCCAGCAAAAATAACTTTGGTTTCCGTAGTGTTTGTGTATCGATATTGTTTATTGATATTGAGCACCAAGGGTTTTGGGAAGCAAAATTTAAATTCAAAAATCTCCATAGACACCCCGCTAGTATAGGACAGATATTTTTTTTTGTATATAAATCATAAAGCGGTTCACTGAATACATCTTACTTACCAATTTTGAAATTTTTAGTCTTAATAGTTTCGTCCGTGTGGTGACGGATTAAGAATACGGAATGTCACCACCCCATATCATCCCATGGGTGTCGTAAGAGCCGACAGAGGGAGCATATTATGCAGAGAACAGCATTGTAAGAGAAGGAAAACTTTGGCCAGCGTGGTATAGTAGGCCAATTCTTCCTTTCAAAGGAGAGGCCTAGTCCAGCAGTGGACTGTTAAGGGCTGATGATGATGATGATGAATAGTTTCGGCAAAAAGTGGCTGTGACATAGAAACTGATACATAGACAGACATGGCGAATCTATCAATGTTTCAGTTTTAAGCCTCCTAGCCTTTAGCTAGGGAACCCTAAAGATACCTAGGTTACTTACATATCAGTCAATCTTCAGAAATACTCTACTAATATTATAAATGCGAAAGTGATTATAGATATATATTCGGTGTGCATAATGGTAGATAATGTCATGGATACTGACCGAATTACTTTGTTGTCTATAGAGTTTCTGAACTCTTTAGACAAATCAGGAGTCTCACACAGACACAACTTGAGACTGAAAGTAAATTAATGTTACCCCGACTTCAACGCGCGCGAAGCTGCTATTACCTATAATGATGAACTTAAAAATGCAAAGTATCTATGTAAATTCTAATTTGTTTTATTTATTTACATTACCACATATATCTTTTTAACCCTTCCAGTCGTTCCTGAAGTTACTAGAATTTTCCAAATTTTATTTAGATTCCTTTTTTTAAATATTTGCCAAATATTTATAAACATATTCCAAATACCGTAAAAACCAAAATTATTATAACAGTTATATTTGTGATTTGAACCCACGCCCCCAGACCGTGAGGCGGTTGTATTATCCACACGGCTACAGCCTTGTTATCAGTTAGTTGCGAATTTGGTGAACAATTTTATTGACAAAGTGTTACTATGGTAAGTGTTATCGTCATCTAACTGAAAACTCATGAATCTAGCCGTGATCCTAAATTTGACAAACACTGTACACCGCACCCGCAAACGCGCCACTACGGACACATGAAGACGCGCGCGGCGCCGCGCGCGGCCCGCGCGCGGGCTACCCGCGCTACTATGGCCAAGCACTTAGAGAAAGCTCCGAACAACATAGGCAACGCAAACCGTTTTACCGTAAGATTTGTTACAATACGGTTCCATATGGATGTTGCCACGATCTGAATACAAAGTACATTTAACAACCTACCTATATAATATATAAGAAAGAAAATAAAAAATGGCATAATCAAAATGATCGGAGACACGGGACCCCATACATCTTTCCAATACTAGAGACGTATGAGGATGGCTCGCAAACTTGAAAAAGCTAGGGTTCAATAGGGAAATGTAAACAACATCAATCTCTCATCTGCCCACATAGTAGCATGCCCTGGCATTTATTGGAACATCTCTTAAACTATATGACCTTCTATAGCTATCTGTGTGATTTGAAGGATGATATAAATGTTTAAAGGGCGCAAACAAACACAAAATAAATGCGATAAAAATATCAAATGCAAATTGGTTTTGAGTAGCGTGGGTTTACATTTTCAAATCCGTCAGGTGTGAGCATATGCTTTTATTTCACTAAGTATGTTGATTATAATCTCTGAAAGATGTGTAATCTTTATTTCACATGGAAGCTGCTATTTATAGAGCTCGCCTAAAAAGAAGCCTGCAAGTGAAGACGTCTTCTGAAGAGAAAGTTATAGGTACTTTCAAGAATGCATTGTACTGTAATTTGCAGCTTGCCTACGTAAAACTCGTTTTGAAAACTTTTCATGTTTCGTTTCGTATTTTGTACCGTAAAATTCATATTATTAACACATTTCACTGGCAGTAAAGTCTCTTAATTTAGTCGTATAAAACAGGATAGCAACATCCAATTATCAAGTAAGCAGCGTGCTAAGAACGGGATCGATTTATAAGCTTAGAGGATCATGACGTTCAAAGTACGATACTCGAACGAGTTTTGTTATAAATTTGTGTGTTATAGTTTGTCCTTGGTATATCAATATTTTGATGTGCCCATATAACCTACACCTTTGTATTTTTTTCGACTGATTTTATTTTCAGATTACACATAAGACCATTAGGTACAAACTCCACTAGTACAACAGCGTCTCAGATAAATCAGGTTGTTAATATACAACCATAAATAGGCGCCGAAAATCCAGATGTTGACATCCCAGCGTTTTTACAAGTATACGATCTAACATTATGTGAGGAATCATTTGATTTGGAAATTATGCACTCATCCGATTCAAGATTCTACGAAGAAAGATACAACGACGACAAGGGTTTGAATGTTCTTACCTAACGCCTTTTGCTTTCTAATTAGCAAACTACTGCTTGATTTGATAACATTTTGCTAAAGATTTACTGCTAGTTACAATCATGAAATCACTTTTATTGAATTCTTAATTGCCTGTTCAATTGTCTTATAGCAGCTTACAATCTAAAAATGTGAGAAATTATTTAGCTCGAGTCGATTTGTAACGTGACGATGACTGACAAAATTGGCCTGTAACGCCCACCTTGCCACCTTTTTAGAAACACTTTCACTTTTTTTTTGTCTCTTGATACTTTAGTTAATGTTTAGTATCAGGAAGATAATATATCTATGTTAGTCATCCAAAGACAAACACATAGTTAGGTCTATATATAGATTGGTCTATTCACAGAGACAACCATATCCATTACAATTGGGTGTTGTGTTTGTCATACATTATTACTCCCACAGTGGCGAGTCATTTAATCACTGTAACTGTGGCTAATGTGGCACATTATTTGGGAGAAGAAAGCCGCGAGAAATATCGGCGTAACGTGCTCTAATACAAAATATTGCGCTATTAGTTCTCCTGGCCGAGGTTTGAGCAAGCTAACCTTATTCGTAGTAATGGCTTTATCTTCTTGTGTCGTAAATAAGCTGGTTATATACTACCGTTCTTTATGAACATGTTCAGTTACAAGTGATTGTTCTTTTATCGTTAGATTTCGTATAATAGTATATAAGAAATCCTTTTTAATACATTGTATAAAAACCAAGTCTATCCCACATTACCTTTCCTCTAAATTATAACTAGGTACTCGTATGCTGTCGTAGCTGATGATATTATGGACCGATTATAATATCTACTCTTCTAATAGGTAATTAACCTTTAAGTACTGACGTGGGTGCCTCACAGACGACGAGTTAACATATATGAGTTTTATTTAAAGGCGTTTAAAGTTACCCTCGCGCCCTTCCCTGTACCTTCGGGATCTAACATGTCCATCATTCAGTCTCTCGACTGAAAGTGTTAACTGAATGTGAGCTGAATGTGTTACCACACTGTTAGTGAGCTCTCGCTCACTAGCAGTGCGGTAACACAATCAGCTGTAGAGCTGCGCATTGTCTCTGAGACGTAACGTCAGTATTAGTGTTGTGGGTCAAAAGCAATATAAAATTCGTCAAAAGTCAAAGAAATCCCTGCTTAAGCAGTACTATTAAGCTAATGTTTAAAAAATAACAAAATTTCCAAAATAATTCCTAATATTTTTTTATCGTTTAGATTATAACTTATATTTTTAGGTGAGCGAAACATTGGTTATGTCATTTCTACCAAATAAATATTGACCTCCTATGAAAAGGTTGTTGTTTTTTTTTACTGACTTGATAAAATAATAATAAACGAATCATAATACAGTTAAACAATGTGCAAATCAGTAAATAGAAATGACCTATTTCGATTATTTACTAAGCTGTCTGGGAGACGTCACGTCACCATGTATGATATGAGCCACGTGAGTACTTAAAGGTTAAAAATGCAACTCAAGTCGATCGCCGGTAGGGAGAAACGCCTAGCGCCTATGCCAAACCCACGCCGCTGTTGTTCGACTGTACATTAATTATGTGACACCAACGTCTCGTGAAATATGAACCTGCAGTGATATCCCATTGCACTGTGATGCCTTTGAATTATTTATGTGAGGCAGAAAACTTCGGGGTAAAGGTCCAGCTCGGTTAGTGCAACGCTGTTTAACCCTTTATGATATTTTTAATTCAGTATATTTATAAGTGAATATATATTCTAAAGTATTATTTATAACAACATGTGTCAATATTTTTTTCAGAAACTTGTTATTTTCCTAGAAAATCCAAAAAAGCTAGTGGCCAGTATACTGACCACTGACCGTTATGCATCATTAACTATCCCCATCTAATCAGTGGCCTGTAAACTGGACACTCATAAAAATCTATTATTTTTGGTGAAAATAACGCAGTAAAATAAAATAATTGTGTAGGAAATACATTAGTATTTAATTACCCTCAATAGCATAACATAATTAGCATAATAGTTTTGAAAAAATAAAAGTATTTACTCTTTCTTAGCCTAAAAAAACACAATAATAAAAATTTCATCTTCTCTGAAATATAATTGAAAAGTAAAAAATGAAGCAATTGTGGTATTCATAATTATAGAAAAAGATTATATATTTAGCTAACTATAGCTATAAGCGGCGAAAGCACAGGCGGTAGTGAATGTGGCGGAGCTATTGTGAGTGGCGGCGAAAGCTGAAATTGAGGTGCTGGTGGAGGAATTTGGGGTGACAAAGATCCGTGTGGGAGGGCCTAAAGCAAATGATCCTGGTTGACTGCAACTACGGGTGCCCAGCCTGGGCACCCGTAGTTGCAGTCAACCAGGATCAACTACGGGTGCCCAGGCTGTTTGAATTTGAGACAACGTCGTCAAGTCAGTCACCAGCGTCAGAATCACCACCAATGTCAGAATGGATGGCCTGGTCATCAGTAATAGCCATAATTTCTGCCTATTCGTCTTCAGGCATCATTTCTAGATCTTGGTATCGAAAGTTATTTTTAAAACAATGAAAAAAAAAGAATGAAAACTCAATATACTCAAATTTATTAGGTGACTGTCCAGTTTAATGGCCACTTTGTATAGGCCGTCCTATAAAGGGTTAATTAAATGCTTTATGCCGCGGAATTTCATCAAAACTTGATAGAGCACTATTATTGTTTCAGCGTTTATAGTAGTTGTTCTTCGTAGTTACTGTCGAGTGGTACAATTAGGTAAAGACAAGGCAATTCTATTATTTGCCGTAAAAATATTCAGTTACGCATAACTCGTTAAAAATTTAGTCATATTCTAAAACTGTCTTAAATAAAGTAAATTTTGACACTCCACATTGAGTGGCTAAACTATATTAAGATATGCAAGTAAATGTTTTAGCCCCTTTTATTTAATATCCTTGTGTAGTAATGAATCTTTTTGTAGCATTTTACACAACCATCTGCTAGTTTTGACCAAAGACTCATTTACGACGCAGCTAACGTGTTCGAACTGTTACTGTTTGGCTAATATTCGCTATCATTGCCGACATTGATAATATGACTTATTTTGCAAAAACTTAAAGCACAATTTCTGCTTATAGTCCGAGAGCTGGCATCAATTTTGAGTAGGTATTTGAGGCAAGCTGAAAACTTTTCTCACACCTCTCCTATTTCATTCATCACGGAACTGCAGACCTGGCTGGTGAGTAGCAGGACTAAGTGAATCCCGAATTTTAATTTTCTTTTCCAAAAATGTATTTGAGGCAACATGCAATTTTTTAAAGTTTTATTTTAATGTTTAAAGAATTAAGAAAAAATAGTCAGATGCTGTACCATTCACATTTGCCTAATATGAATAGGACATTAAACTACAACATTTAAAAATTGCATGTTGCCTCAAATACATTTTTGGAAAAAAAATTGGGGTTGAATTAGCCCCGCTACTCACCAGCCAGGTCTACAGTTCTGTGTTGGGGTATAATAGAGATGGTATGAGACAAGTTTTCAGCTAGCCTCAAATACCTACCCAAAATTAATGCCAGCTCTCCTACTATTATAACTCCTTACTTGAACACCGCATTTCTAGACTAAACCAGCATGAAAAATAGTTGCTACTCATAAGTAAGTATAACATGGACATACATGTCATGTTCTAAAGGGCTGTTCTATAGAACTAGAGCAGAATTAGATCAGTAGTAGCAATATAATGCCGTACTAGTAAAAATCTCAAGCAAATCTGTCTAGACAAGTAATATAAACAGTAATCACACCGTCCTGTTCTGCAAGATTCAATAAGCTGGCGTTTTGTTAAATATTTGTTCACGATCGTACAACGTTAGTTGTTAAATAACGTACGACTTGAAATAGAAACCATTTTATTTACCAATTTTGAGAACAGTGGCACTGAAATGCTTCGTTTCAATAATAATTGTACTAGATAACATACATACATACATACATAGACTCACGCATGTTTACCCGAAGGGGAACTGGAAGGTTGTACTAGGTAAGTAAAGAGATATTTACTCACAAAATCATAGCTTAGCTACAGACTTCATTAGCACATCATCCATTTGCTTATAGTTCGCAGTCTGAACGCGATCTTAGGCTCTATTTCGAGTTATTAATAGTAGATTGTTGCATCGAGTGCAAAGTGAGTCATTAATGCACGAGTGTTATGTTGGTACTAAATTAACACGAGTGCATTAATTGCTCACTTTAGCGAGGTGTGTAATCTACTTTTCTTTTAACTACCAATCTTCCTACCATGATAAAATATACCTACTCAAAATACAAACTCAAGTTAATGAAAACAAAGTTTTATTACACAAACATTTAAAACTTACAATTATTAAATGTGCAGTTATTAAAAGTGAAATTAGCGCTTATTTGGAACATTAATTTCAGTATTCGTTTGATTTATTCCTGAATAATAATTATTATCATCCTCATCATCAGACGATACGGGGCTCAATTTAAAATTATTTACATAAGAAGAAGACTGACGTGGTGATGTTGATCGGAGCAAATGAATTGATTCCGTAATATTCTGAGTGATTTTACTTTTATTTTGTACAGATTCCTCTATGTAACCTTCAGCTACTTGGTCCGATTTCCATCTACCATGACGCTTGAGCGTAGTCAAATTAGCACCGGAATCAGCTAGCAGCGTTGCTGACGTTTGGCGGAAACAATGCCCAGTGTAGGCCTCCGGGTCTTGTAGCTTCAGATAACTGGCAATTTCATAAGGCAATTTTCCAAATTTGTTTCTGCAGATGGCTTGTTTTGTGCATTTTCCATTCTGGTAATTTAAGGAAAACCGCTTGGTGTTTGTAGAACTTGGACCATGTATTCCTGCACTACGTTTTAAAATTCGACACGTGTTACAAATTGACGGTCTTTCTTTGTTTTCGTGTTTGTAAGTTTGATTAGCGGCATCTGGTTATGTGTTTCGATGTCGTCAATGGTGATGTTCATCAATTCAGAGCTTCTGCATATGCCGAAAATGTGAGCAACCTGTAAAAATAATTAAAATTCGACGTTACACACAAATAAACACATAATTTAAAGGTATTAAATTATATTAATGGCCGGTATATTTGTTTAGTGCAAGTATTAAGTAGAAATATATTGGCAGGTAATTATAATAACTACAACATGTCACTTAGCCGGCAATATCCTTTTATGAAACACTAACACTTAAAAGTGTTTATACCGGTCAAAATATTGTGTTAACATCTAGATTATAGGTATACTTAAAACTTACCTTTGTTGCTAAATATTGATTGTCAGATGCTTCATTCAAAAATATTTCTATATTTTGAGCTGTGAGCTCTTTGGACTTTTTACACATATAGCCATCTGATAGCCGTTTCAGAAGCGATGTTAATTTTAAGTATTCTTTAATATCGACGCTGTGCTTGGCATTAACTGTGCTTTTTAACATTGAATATATAGACGATAATGAAGATAGTTTACATTTTTTGAACATCTCACTGAAATACACATTTTCGGACAATGGTTTTACACGTCTTTTGTTTCTCCACTTAATAAATTTTCATAAGCTTTTAAAGAGACAAGGTGGTCTGACCTCGCGTTTTCAACCTGTATATCAACGATCTGATCGTTGAACTCGAGAAGAAGTTTCCATCAATAACATTAGTTATGCAGACGACATGGTGCTACAGTGTCCAATGATAAAATCAATGAGAGCACTATTACAGGTTTCCGAAAGGTATGTGCAAGCGCATGGACTGCTGTATAATGTTAAAAAGACAGAATACCTGGTGTTTAAGGCGGTGAGTGGGAAGTGTCCCTCATGTATACATTCTGTTAGGCTTAACGGTACAGAGCTTAAGCGGGTAAGCTAATTTAAGTATCTCGGACACTTTGTAACCGACGACCTTAAAGACCAAGTAGACATCGAGCGTGAGCGCAGAGCGCTGGCGGTGTAACATGTTGGTTAGAAGGTTTGCACGTTGTAGTACGCAAGTAAAATTAACTTTGTTTAGAGCCTACTGCCAAGTTTTCTGCACGTGCAGCCTTTGGACCAACTATGTGTCGTGCGTGTCTATTATAATAACGCACTCAGAATGTTGTTGGTGATGCCCCGATACTGCAGCGCTTCGGGTATGTTCATATCAATGACTTTCATTGTATGATGCGCACAAAAACTGTCTCGTTGCTCTGCAGACTGCGGACCAGCTCCATCTCCATTCTGAGGGTGATAGCGTGACGATACGACTCCCCTATCATAGACCATTGTGTCCGTAGATGCATCTCACGCACGAAAATTGTTTCCAAATAAAATTGAAAATAAATTGTTACTTATTTTCTATTTTATTTGGAATTATGGGCAAAATGCTGTTATGACTCGACTGCCTCGCATTTATATAGACCAATTGGAAAGCCTGGATATATTTCATTTATCTAAGGTATCCTATCGCAAATTACTTGTGGAGATACTCACCAATAAACAATAAATAATAAAAAACAAATAATAATTTGTGCAATAAATGATTCTTGTATAATAAGGTGAATAAACAATTGTACATCTCTTCACTTCCTAAGCACCTTTGTTATGTTTATACACAGCTAACAGAGTTACTAGCTTATCAGCTGTCTCTGATCCCAAGATGATATCTCAGCATTAGCGTAGGGTTAGCACACGGTTATAAATACCTATTATACATCGACGTTTACAGTCACATTCAAGGCACGAATAAGAATTAGAATTGATTCGATACCATGGTCCTCACGAACTAACATTATGTACATAACATGAGTTCATGACAGTAGATGAGGGATTTGATGTAGCGTTCTTCTATAAATGCATCTTGATATTCTGCCAGTTCAGTACAATTAAGACATGGAACTTTCGGTTTCCTTTGTACCTGCGTAGTAGGCACCGTACTCTACATACTGTGAAGCTTATCAACTGAACACGTGGAGATTAAAATATTTATTTAATGGTCTAATATTTTCTGCTTTGTCGCTGTGTACTAAAACTGTTACCGTAAACACGAATACAAAATGAATAAAAAAAAGTTTTAAAACTAAAACCCAACTACGTCAAAATGGGGTCTAAAAAGAACGAAACAAGAAAATAGCTCATTCGGATACAAATCCAGAAAAGTATAAGTACAGAAATGCTCAAGCTAGAGCCGTGGTCGCACCTATTGTATAACTATTGTGGGATGCCAGGAACACTCAACTGCATTAAACAAACATGACAGGTAACTTCATGTACACTAGTATAAATAAAATAGGTGCGACCACGGCTCTAGCTTGAGCATTTCTGTACTTATACTTTTCTGGATTTGTATCCGAATGAGCTATTTTCTTGTTTCGTTCTTTTTAGACCCCATTTTGACGTAGTCGGGTTTTAGTTTTAAAACTTTTTTTTATTTAATCCTTTTCCGTATCCCAATGGGGCATGTAAACAAACTCACCGTGCAATTATACAAGGTTATATTGCGGGTCTTACTCGCGATAACTAATTTATTTAAGGCATAAATACCTCGATTTTGCCAACGTTACGACTGACTTGCTTGCGGCGGGACTGGTGAGCTCAGCGCCGTCTTTGTGTTGTGTGGGTTTTGGCACCTACCCTCACTTGATTTTTATTTTTGTTTTTAAACCCACTGTCGGTACCTCGACAAACTACACTAATGACGTCTACACACTGTTGAGCTATATCATTGCGGCGGTGTTTACACTTATTTATGATTAGATTCCAAGTTGTTGATAATCTAAATCCATCCTCCCTTCACGCACTATCCTGGATTAATAGTGACGTTCGGTGTACAAGACCTGTGGTTGATGTAGTTCAATCCAGTGGTTTGGTCCAGACTCCAATAAATGTTCAGCTGTAGCGGACTTATTTACTTGTCGATTTTTCACAGCTGCGATATGCTCCTTGAACCTTTCCGCAATTGTTCGCTTGGTCTGTCCGATATAGGAACTACCACAACTGCAGTCGACCTTGTAGACGCCAGGTGTCTGACGCCAGGTGACGTGTCAATGACATCCTTTGGACTGTGCAGATTGTGTGCTATCTTGGAAAGCAGACTATATACAGTCTACATGGAGTATTTCTTGAGTACTGTTCCAACTTTGTCCGTTACTCCTTTTAGGTAGGGCATGTAAGCCGGCACCCTGCTCCTTTCAGGTTTACGGCCCCACCTCTTCAGACGGTGTATCTCATTTTTGTATCCGTTACGTCTAAGTACCTCCTGAACATGTGAGAGCTCACTACTTAGGTGTTCAGGGTCACAGAGGTCATACGTCCTGTTCCTGTCCTGTTCCACTAGGGACGTCACAACGGATGCTAAGGGTCGCGGGTGATGATGCGAAAACGCGTTGAGATACCTGTCAGTGTGGGTCGGTTTTCTGTGTACAGTGTGTCCCAGGGTACCATTGTTTTTAACTGTCACTTTTACGTCAAGAAAGGACGACGATCCATCCACCTCCATTTCAAATGTAAATCTGATGTTCGGGAGTTTACTCTGTGTGTGAATTATTATACGTCTTGCTTATTGCCCTTCATTATACAGAATACATCATCGACGTACCTTTTACATAGCTTCACATTAGATGCCTGTGGATTCTTCGAAGTACTCCATCTAGATATTGGCCATTGCTGGTGCTACTGGGCTACCCACGGCCACCTCGTCAATCTGGAGATAATGTTGTCCACTATATAAGAAGTAGTTTCCTTCTAAGCAATTCTTTAGCAGAACAGTGTATGCTTTAGATATACCGTTTTCCTCTAACTTCCTGTCAACGACCTCAAGGCAATCTTGAACTGGAACATTGGTAAATAGTGACTCCACATAAAAACTCACCATCACTTCTTCTGGTTCCCTTGTCACGCTCTTGATGAAGTCAATAAAGTGGCGAGAGTCCTTGACGAAAGATGCCGCCTTACGTACTAACGCTTGCAGTACCTTACTTATGTGTTTCGCCAAGCCGTATGTGGGTGAATTTATTTGGATCACTATTGGTCGCAGAGGTACATGCATCTTATGAACTTTGGATAAACCGTATATTTTGGGTGGTTGTACTGTTTGTATCACAGTGCAATATTTACATTGTCATATTTATAAGAAGAAAGAAAGAAAAATAGGTAACACAAAGGGTCTGAACCGCGTGAATTGTAAGTACAACCGCGTTTTAAAGTTATAATATATGTACATATTTGTAATGTGCTCTTCAATACCTTTCTTTTGATACCAAACTCGTAATGATTACGGCAGTTTCATTTTTTTTGAGGTTGGAATCTGAGTTATTAATTCCGTAATAGAAATTTTTTATAAAATCTATATAGTCTATGTCACCTGGGCCATTATTACAAATCTATTGACACCCTATTTATTAAAATCGATTCAGTAATTTAGGCGCTACGGTGGAACATACAAACATAAATACATAGACTGCCAAAAATATACCCTTCCTTTTGGCTTCGCCGTAGTCGGGTAAAAAGAAAATTAAAATACTCATCACAGTAAGCGTTCCAATGAAAAATAAAAGAAACGAATTAAAATCAGCCTCGAAACATTTTTATTCGTTTATGAAGCAAATACTACGGAATAAGTGATTGATAAAAGAAGGTGAAAAACATTTTGAAACATTTGTTTTTACATCCGAAGCAAAAGGTTTGAATAGGTGGTGGTCGTAGGAATTTCATTTGATTCTGCCACATGTGTTTGAATGCTATCGGTGATTGGGCAAGGATAACTCAGAAATGTGCATTTGCAAATAAAGGTTTTACATGCTATTACTTTTATAAACGCAAATATCTACATTGGATATTTGTAACTCCTTCACGCAAAAAATTTATCCTTAATTTAATATTAATTGTATTTAATATGACTAAGGAATAATTTCTATCTTTAGACTTTATGAGCGCAAGCAGTCAACCGAAAGATGGCGGTCAAACCATCCGAACCTGGCGGAAGTAAATCCCAAGATGCTAGATGGGCAGCAGCGTCCAGCACTAAAAACTTCCGCCACTGCGATCGCCAATACGCCTGCCAAGCGTGGCGATTATGGCAAATCCCCCCATTTATGAACCACACCAATAAAATCTGGCCCCTAGTCCCCGGCGGCCCCGCTAGTCCTGGTTATGGTAGCGGCTATGGTAATGGCGGGGCTAGGGGTGCGAAGAATCTGCGGAAGAGATCGGGCTACCACCACCAAGGACAATTGGCCCTGGCAACACTGAACACGCGCACACTGCGGACCGACGAGAATATTGTCGAGCTGGAAGAACAATTGAGCAAGTTGCGATGGAATATCATAGGCCTATCCGAAGTCCGAAGACAGGGGGAGGACTCGATAGTTCTCAATTCCGGTAACTTGCTCTTCTACCGAGAGGGCGACCAACAGTCCCAAGATGGTGTCGGGTTCATCGTCCACAAATCTCTCGTGACCAACGTGGTAAATATCGGGAGTGTGTCGAGCAGGGTAGCGTACCTTATACTCAGAATATCCAAGCGGTATTCGCTGAAGGTCATACAGGTATACGCTCCGACCTCGACGCACCCCGATGAGGAGGTGGAAGCTATGTACGAGGACATACCTCGGGCTATACATGGCTACAAAACCCATTACACTGTGGTCATGGGAGATTTTAACGTGAAACTGGGCAAACGCGACGGTGATGAGCTGAGAGTGGGGCAATTTGGTTATGGGCATCGGAATTCCCGGGGTCACTTGCTGGCTAGCTTTATGGAGAAGAAAGGACTCTACATGATGAATTCCTTCTTCAAGAAGCGAGAATGCTGCAAGTGGACCTGGGTAAGTCCAGACGGTGCAACCAAAAATGAGATCGACTTTATCTTGTCGACGAAGAGGCAGATATTCAATGATGTCTCCGTGATCAATTCACTTAAAGTGGGGAGCGATCACCGAATGGTAAGAGGCACATTGAATATCTGTACAAGCCTCGAACGGTCGAGGTTGATAAAGTCCACGCTCCGACCGGCACCGGTTCATATCCAAAACCCCGAGAGCTTTCAGCTCGAACTCAAGAACCGTTTCGAATGCCTGGGCAAATGCGTAGATGTGGACGAGTACAGTAACGGGTTCGTGGATGCTGTCCATACAACAGGTGCTAAATTCTTTAAGCCCCAGAAAAGCAAGAGAACCAGAAAGATCTCGGTTCCGACCCTCGAGCTGTTAGAGGAAAGGTGCAAGATGGTTCTGCTATCCTCCGACGACATGCCGAAATATCGGCACATCAACAGACAGATCTCTAAGTCTCTGACTCGCGATCTCCGCCAATACAACACAAAATGTGTTCGTGAGGCGATCGAGCAGAATAAGGGATCCAAAGTGTTCCAGAGGGATCTGTCTGTTGGGCAAAGTCAGCTGACAATCTGGAGACGGAAGATGGCGGAATCGTATCGTCCAAACCTGAGCTCTTGGAGGAGATCGAAAGGTTCTATGGACAACAATACACGATAACGCAACAACCCGCAAGCACTCCAGCGTCAGACCCTAGAGCTGGATTGATCCGACACTATACCGAAGATATCCCGGACGTCAGCATGCACGAGATTAGTGTGGCTCTCCAACAGCTCAAAAACAACAAGGCGCCGGGTGATGACGGAATTACGAGCGAGCTTCTGAAGGCCGGTGGGGCACCCGCTAGAGAAGCCCTCCGGAAGCTATTTAATTCCGTCATTCTTGAGGGTAAAACGCCAATAGGCGTGGCACAGAGGTGTGGTGGTGCTTTTCTTTAAGAAAAGGGATAAAACCCTCTCTAAGAACTACAGACCCATCACACTTCTGAACCACGTCTACAAGCTGTTTTCGACGGTCATCACGAATCGTCTCGAGAGCAAGCTAGACGACTTCCAGCCTCCCGATGAAGCCGGTTTCCGTAAAGGCTATAGTACCATAGACCACATACATACGCTCCGGCAGGTTATACAGAAGTCCGAGGAGTATAACCAGCCCCTATGCTTAGCGTTTGTGGACTATGAGAAAGTCTTCGATTCGATCGAAACCTGGGCGGTGCTACAGTCTCTCCAACGGTGCCGGATTGACTACCGATATATCGAAGTGCTGAAGTGTTTGTATGAAAACGCCACTATGTCAATCCGCCTCCAGGACCAGAATTCGAAACCTATTCAACTCCAGCGAGGGGTGAGACAGGGGGATGTCATATCCCCGAAACTGTTTACCACTGCGCTGGAGGATGTTTTCAAGCTTCTGGACTGGAATGGACTCGGCATCAACATCAACGGCGAGTACATCACTCACCTTCGATTCGCAGACGATATCGTGGTCATGGCTGAGACCATGGAAGACCTAGGCACAATGCTCGATGGCCTCTGTAGAGTCTCCCAACAAGTAGGTCTTAAGATGAACATGGATAAGACGAAAATCATATCGAACGTCCATGTTGTACCTGCTCTTATTCAGGTTGGGAACGCTACGCTCGAAGTTTTCGACAGGTATATCTACCTGGGATAAGTAATCCAATTAGGTAGGTCCAACTTCGAGAAGGAGGTCAATCGTCGAATCCAACTCGGTTGAGCAGCGTTTGGGAAGCTACGACATACTCGTATCTTCTCGTCCGATATCCCGCAGTGTCTCAAGACGAAAGTCTTTGACCAGTGTGTGTTGCCAGTGATGACTTACGGATCAGAGACGTGGTCGCTCACTATGGGCCTTATCAGAAGGCTCAAGGTCACCCAGAGGGCGATGGAGAGAGCTATGCTTGGAGTTTCCTTGCGAGATCGAATCAGAAATGAGGAGATCCGTAGTAGAACCAAAGTCGCCGACATAGCTCTCCGGATAGCCAAGCTGAAGTGGCAGTGGGCAGGGCACATAGCTCGAAGAACCGATGGCCGTTGGGGCAGAAAGGTTCTGGAGTGGCGGCCACGTACCGAACGACGCAGCAGAGGTAGGCCCCCCGCAAGGTGGACCGACGATCTCGTCAAGATCGCGGGAGGCAGTTGGATGCGGGCGGCTCAAGACCGGTCTGTGTGGAGAACCTTGGGGGAGGCCTATGTCCAGCAGTGGACGTCATTTGGCTGATATGATGATGAGACTTTATGAATAAACTCTACATGTTGCTTATGCTTATGACAAACATCGCAGTTCAATGATATGGGAACAGATAAGCAATTTTTTTCCGTTGTCGATAATTGCCACCACATATCTATGTGCATAAAACATCGATGTATTCTATTTATAGCCGTAAATATAAACATTATAGGTGATGAAGCACTGTATCATAGTGAGTGCTTAATGAAAGTTTTGCAATGAAATATGAGCATTTTGGTGAGTTATGAGTTTGTCACGGTGTGACACCGCGTTATAAATTATTATATTCTGTGTGAAACGTGGTGATTAAATACCTCGGTTCTGAACACCTACCGTAACTTTGCGAAGCATTAAACTCGCAGCTTAAAGTATTGGCCATTAAAATTGTTGTTATTTACCTAACAAAGCTCTATGTGTTTAAAAGGAAATACGGGTCAGTAAAAAGTTTCACTATGTGGTAACCAGCATAATACTAGTCAAATTACCAAACATCACTCTCAAGCCTGGTAAAAAAACATACTTGTCATGAGGAGGTGTTTGACCTCTTGTTTTAAAGAAATTGAAGCCTTATATAAGCCTTATCTTTATATTAATAAGTGGAATAAAGGTGGAATAAAGATTACGTGCCTCTTTGGTATGGTTGAAATTTCTTTGTAGAAAAATAGCAGACCGCTAATATTTTTATGTAATAAAGCATTACAAAATGTAGCAATAGTTAAATAACATGTATGTAGGAGAATATTTATTCTGATAATGTCATAGGTTAGTAATCCCCGATGCCGTTATGAAAGAAAATTAAACAAAAGTGCCTAAATTTAGGGACCCTTAGTACCAATTTGTGTCTTACCTAATGTTTATTTCATCACTGTCGATAATTGGAGTAACGAGAGGTTGACAGTCACAAAACGAATGATTGTCTGACCCACGAAGAGGATGTTACTAAACAATGTAAAGCAATTGTCAAAGGTGTTCATGACAGCAGGGACTGCCAGCTCAATGGACTCTGCGAGACTTTACATTGCTTAGTAATCATCATCGTTCTAGCACTAACCCCAAAGTTATATCCAAGATTGGAGCCCGGGGTCAGCTTACTAGTACAGAACAAATTTGAGAGAATATTAGCTTTTCTACACAGCAACTGCCGCCTGACCTCTGCAAACCAAATGACATCATATTCAAGGGTACTGGCTCCTCATAACAACTGGTTAAGATCTTCATGACAGCCGGGACCAACGGCTTAAGATCTTTTCCATGACACGGGGCGAGCTATAATTATTAACAATTATTCTATGAGCATATAACTTCAAATAGCCAGTGGTGCGCACCACCAGGTTCTCACTGCCTCGAAGTAATAATAAATTAATTATGAACAGTATAAAACAATAAGTATGACGCAGAAAGCTATGTGAAGCCGTATAATAAAATTGCGTCAGGAAGCAAACGTAAAGCCGTGGTTGTGGGTTCGATGCCACACGTTACATTGTGACGTCATCTCACCTCTAGCACATGCATTAAGCTTAGCTCAGATTGAAATGGAGATTAGTGCTTACCATGTTTGTAGGGTTTAATCTGTTCAACGGTGTTAATAGTTTGACGTTGGCTGTATACAATATATCATTATCATTATGGACTTATAGCACTTCACGTCATACATCTTCAAAACGTAATTTATTTGAGTAACATTTAAAAATTAAACAGAGTGACTTGTTATTACACGCGTGACATTTTTCAAAGGCATTTTATTCAAATGATATTTTTACCACTACATGTAGAGGGAAAATTCTCCAATCAAGCCTTACGGCCGGTTTCTGAATTGAGAATTTCAGCTTACATCAGTTGAAAATTTCTGAAATAGTTGAAGTCAACTTGAGTTTTTTCTGTTTCACAGGTCAGAGTGATATTTTTTCAAAGCACTTTCATTTGAGTTTTCTTCAAATCATGAATAAATTAAACCAAACAACACTAGTACGTTCCAATACAAGTAAAAAAAACCGGTACTAACCATAAATTCGTATTAATTAACATTTTACAAAGAAGCACACTTGTCAGTTAATTATTTTTATACAGAAACAAATAAAAAGTCGAAATAAAGTTGTATATAAAATTATTTCAACGTTTTTTTATTTTAATGAATAGTTTGTTGAATTTGTTCAATTCGGTATCTTAGTGAAAACGGAACGTGTATGTTATGTCAAAGTCAGTTTGTTTTATTTTTAATACAAAATATTTGTGGCCAGGTATATTTGAGGTATAATTCTATATACCTCTATGGTGGCCACCATGGAGGTATATAGAATTATACCTCCTTGGAGGCCACAGCGTAATTATTTGGAATAATTTAACACGGAAATCTTTTATTTACATTTTCTATCCCTTCGATTTGTTCCTAATAATGTTGTAATCTATTTGTTCCAAATATTGAATAGGCTTTGAACCTTTTTTCTATAAATTCTGTTTAACGGCCTTCTTGTTGTGTAGACGTCAGTATGACGTAACCGCTGCTTGGCAACGGTAGTGTGGACATTTTGACATACTGGCTGTCATATTACTCGTGATGACGAGTTAAAAGACCAAAGTAGTGTAATTATTTTTTTCTCAATTTATCAGTGCTAAGTGAGGTTTGACAAATGTCAAATGTTTTCAGAAACGCGAATATAGAGTTGATATGGAGTTGATCATGAATTGATCATATGTTGTGTCAAATTTAAGATTTTACAAGCACAAATACTCAAAAGGTGTCAAAACATTTTTTTGTGAAACAGAAAATTGATTAAGTGGTATATAATTAGTGTTTAAATTGTTCTCAACGCGAAATTCTCAATTCAGAAACCGGCCGTTAAACTCATCACACGAATGGAAACGGGCAATTACAAAAACCTGTATTTGGATTATATGTATTGCCTTACAATTCAAAATTTCGTTTTCCCTCTTTTATTGAATATCACTAGTTTATAGGTTGCCCACATTTGACAAGAAAAAGGATAGTGGTCCATCAACAGTGGTAATAATATATCTGGTATAAGTAGCAATCGAAGAGAAAAGGGGGACATAATATGGACATATTGTCTTTATGAGACTAGCGTTAATACAAAATGCCTATTTTGTATAATTTATGTAATTTATGACACTCTAATGTATTTTATGACACTCTAATGTAACCAAATATAAGAATATCAGATATTTTACGCGTGACTGACAGTGTTCGGTGCCTCAAAAAAGAGATTGTGTAGGTACGTTTTGAAACGCATTATTACAACTATATATATCTATAATAATAAAGCTACCATAATAAATGTTTACAAGGCTCGTTTCCTTTTGTTAAATGGACTTGAAAAATACTACACAGAACTTCTTACGTTAACTATATGCTATCTCTGTCTACGGAATAGGGATTACGACTAGCCCCGTTTTCACGATGTTTTATTACAATTTTTCCTAATATTAAAGTTGCTGCGTAAGTTTCTTATCCATAATCTCTGGTTAGTGAGTGTAAGTTTGTGTCCCTTGGGAATACGCCTGGCGGATTTCCTTTCAGATAGAATAGATTTGAGCTTAAAGTTTTATTGTTCATAAGTGTACTTAACGTTGAGTTTTTGATGCGACAAAGTCCTTGGAAAGGATTTTATCAAAGTTTTATTCGCAAGTTTGCAAAGTTCATGTTTATAAATATTTTTTTCCATATTGACTTTATTTTCAAACCATTGAAAGAAACAAACTATAAGGTCTCTGCAGCTATATAATTGAAAATAATCACCTCAAAAGGTTAGTTGTCTTTTGAAGTAGGCACGGAGAGGTCAGTTATAAAATCTGACAGCTATGAAGTCACCAAACGGAGTAAGCCATAGTCTTTTTAGTGAAGTGGGGTGTGCGTCGCGTGGATAATACATCGACACAAGCCATTAGGCAGAGCTCGCCTTTGAGCTGGGTCGACCAACCGGACGGACGGCATTCAAAGCCGCACTACATCGTCTTTTCATCTTACCTCACACATCATCACACAATTTAGCCACTCATCTCGGCACATGATATGATAATAAATAATCCAACGGTTAAGTGCCTCATGTCCCCGAAACCTTCGAGTTAAGTGTCCCCAACTTGCTGGTCCAACTTTCGTCACAGTTTATATTGGATATGAAATTTATCGCAAACTTTTTGCTATTCTAAGCCAATATTAGATGATTCTTTTTGAGTTCAGAGTCTTCGACGTTGAGGACAAATATTTTGTTAACATATTATTATAAGTTTATTTATCCGAATTTTTTCGGTGTCGCTCCTGAAATATGATGAAATGAATTGTTCTGTATTTGGTATGTGTAAATAAATATTTGAGGCAGCGATAGCCTAGTGGAGATACCAACAGACTGCCATGCAGAGGGTATCGGGTTCGAATGATGCGGCGCGCACCAATGACTTTTCGGAGTTATGTGTGTATTGAATTGTTAATTATCGCTTGCTACGTGCCTCGGAGAGCACGTTAAGCCGTCGGTCCCGGTTGTCATGAAGATCTTTGACAGTCGTTATAAGGTGTCAGTACCTTCTAAATAAACTGACACTAGTCTAAACCATGGAATATTGCTATCCCTTCGGGCTGCAGAGGTCAGAGAGGCAGTCGCTCTATGGAAAATCTAATATTCAGTCGAATTTGGTTAGACTAGTAAGCGGACCCCAGGTTGAAACTGGGATAACGCTAGGAAGATGATGAAATAAATATTTGTTCTATTTTTGCGACATAATTTGTTGCACTAAACTAAAAAAAGATTAGATTTTGTTGATGTACCGTGTTTAAAGTTATCTTTAAGTAATTTGTCAGTTTTCTATAAACACTTACACGTTATGAAACATATATAATACTGTAAATCTTAAAGAACATAGGTACCTATATATTGATATAATCTGTATCATTTGCTAACGATATAATTGGCAGTTTAAATTCCACTTTAAAAGGAAGACTCTGGTATCAATTACGTAAAAAAACCAACAAACGATTCCGGAGCTAAAGAAACCTTATAATGAGCGTACAAGCTAAATAGAAACTCAATTAGTAAGTTAATGTGTAATTTGAAAGAACCGGACAAATTAAAATTACTTCTGCTTTTCTTTTGGCATTTAGTAGGGACTTTGAAAGAAGCGATCGATAGTTTCAGGGGTTAGTAGCAAAATTAGCAATTTAATTTCGATTCAGTGAAAGTTTCTTTAGTGTTCAAGAGCGGCCAAGTAATTTGCAACCGAGAAGAAACGAAATGGTATTGCTTAAAGCTTTTGTCAGTCGGAGATTGATTAAGTTTACTCGGTTTATTCTTTGATGGATATATATTTTTGTATAAATTAACGAAAACAATATGTATTATGTCTTATGTATCCTATTGGCATTGTGTACTGCTTACATAATCATAAGATACTATTGTTACATTAGTAATAACAATATATAGTTTATTGGACAAATGTGATAAGTTTTCTACATTTGTATGGCTTTCGCAATTCAGAAAATACGGAAATATAAATAAATGCAAAAAGATGTATCTGTAGGTTTATGATAAGAAAGCTCTGAAATATATTTAGCAAAGTCCAAGAAAATACATAGAGCAAGCTAGTAAATTATAATTTTATTCCAATTTATATGGTGATTGACGTGGGAAAGAATTGTCAGAAGAAATACGCTCGTACTCTTATCTTTATTTGTCTACTTGTCGAAAGATGATGAACTGTAGTGCGAAGTGTGTTGCGCAGTTAATATTAATATTATCATCCTTCAGTGTTGGGAAAATTTTAATTGCAAGAACAATTAAAGATTAACAATTAATTAATTGCTAATTGTTACTACTACAGTTAACAATTAATCAATTGTAATAGTGGAAAATTACAATTAACAATTATTTTATTGTTAACTGTAGTAGCGCAGAATATATACAAGTATTAAAGTAGTAGTAGTAACAATAATCAATTAATTAATTGTTAATTGTGATTTACTACAATTAGCAATTGAGTAATTTTCAATTGTTTTGTGGATTTTAATTAAAACTAACAATTAAAAATATACTGCTGTGTAATGTACAATAATATACAGCAGTAGTATAATAAATATATAATATACCCGTGTGACTCCGGGTAGTAGAATAGTGACCCCCCAACTATTCTTTTTTTTTGGTGTCGGGTTGGAAAATCCTCATGGAGTCCCTCCGCCCTGCGGGAAGGGCGAAGGGGACTGCCAGACTCTTACTGACTAAAAACCAACCTGGGTTCCTCATGTACCCGTGTGTCGGAGGGTCGGGTATCGCCGAAGCATTCGTCGCTACCCCCCGACGGGTATTGGTCGAACATAAGCCCCTTGGCGGCGGATGGTGTTGGGCTCCGCCGCCAAACCACCCAGCGACCGCAGAGGATAGGAAGGACGGCAACCTGGCAACATCGCATCTCCTCTTCCTCTGCGGCCCCAGCGCGACTCGACAATGGTGCGCCCCCATCTGGTCGCGGGAGATAGGGCGCACGGCAACGCAACACCGACACGCCTCTCCTCCCGCGACCGCGACCGACTGCGAGGGACAGACAGAACTCTCCCCCGCACCCGCACCTTTGGACCCATCCTGCGCAGGCCGCGGTTGTCCAAGCCACGGTTACTGAGCCCCTTCCACCACGACAAGGTGGAGATACCACGGAGTGGCCCCCTTCTCTTGCTGTGGTTAAATACACATGTTGGCAACAAATGAAAGACCGATTCAAATAATACAATAAATAAATATTCATTTCTTTACCAACAAGCAGATTTTTATGTAGAAAGAAAGATTTAGAAAAATTAAGCTATACTTACAGCCTTTGACCACTTTCTTATTCGTCTGAGACTTACAGCTTAATTTGCCTAAATCTTTTACTAATTTCGTTTTGATACATAAAGTTAATTGTTAGTTTTAATTCTTTTATAAAATAACTAAAAAAGTTAATTGCATTTTTTTTATTGTGAGTTACAATTGACATACCATAATCAAATTAATTTAATTACAAGGTGCAATTAAAAGTTTAATTGCGTTTAATTTAATTGTAATTAATTTAATTGCAATTAAATTAATCGCAATATCGCAAAAAAAATTTAGTCAATTAACAAGATAATTGACAAATTAATTGATTAATGCCCAACACTGTCATCCTTGCGTGGCCCCAATTCCCAGTCCTTTTACTATAACAATGTGTTATTAATCCGGTATGTTATTAGATGCTAGGTGTTCAAAAGGGACATTAATATTAATTACGATATTACCGAAACTGATATAAAGGTGTGTCTTTTAGGTAAGCTCTGGGTGTCACCTGGTCGAACTAATTAGTCAATATAATATTACTTAATGTTGAATTCATTAACATTCAAACTATTATTTATTTGACGATCAACGATATAATTATAAACATATAACGATATCTATATGTGAGTGATTAATGAATACTTCGCTTTTTGGTACAAAAATTTTTCATCATGTCAGCCTAGACACGTCCACTGGTGGACATACTTAGGCCTCCCCGAAGGTTCTCGACACAGACCGATTTTGAGCCGCCTGCATCCAACCGCTTCCCGCGATCTTAACCAGATCGTCGGTCCACCTTGTCCACCCCTTCTGCATCTTCCGGTACGTGTTCGCCACTCCAGAACCCGCCTGCCCCAACCGCCATCGGTTCTTCGGGCGATGTACCCTGCCCATTTCGACTTCAACCTGGCTATTTAGATAAAAACATATTTTATATTAATATTTTTCAAAAATGTTTACATGATGGCAATTTGCTAAGGTAGGTTAAAACAGAAATAAATGGAAAGAAAGGACAAATATATCAAGTACATTGTATAAAACTTACGTAATTATAATTATGTAAGAACAAAGTTTTCCCCGCATTTACAAGCAATGATAGGTAATTATAATTATAACAAAATCGCTCACAGGCAAGTCGCGTTTTCGTTTGCATGATTGTATAAAAAGTACAGCCATATTTGATGTATGTGTTACCGAGAAGTTTGTTACTGGACTTGTTACACGGCAAAATAGAACATCGCCCACGATGTATTTCAACAGCCGTGTTTTAATTTATAAAACTCATTATAAGATTGTTTCGGCTGGTTACATGCCTATGAATATGCACAGAGGATTTCGTACTGTACTACTAACTATTGTATATTGTTTTATGATTCTTTTTTATAATGAGTATGTGTGTTTTGATGTGTTCCTCAAGGACATGGAACCATTTGGGCGTGTGCTATGTATAAATAATAGTATAATGCAATTGCAATGCGACAGTCACATATTAACATATTAAAATCATTCATTTATAATCGCCCCATCTCATAAATCAAAAATATTTAAGCGTTTGTTAAAGTAGAAAAATAAGAATGGTCTCTTTTTGAAAGTAAAAAAAAGAAAAATGTATATTATCGTGTGTATATCAATAAATCCTTGAGATTAGCCAGTGTTGTGACTTACATACTTATGACATGATATTCAGAGAAAGTTACACCCCTCCGGGAAGAGCACGTGTAGCAGTCGACCTCGGCTGTCAAGGACATCAATAACGGTTCGTATGGGGAGTCAATGCCCTTGTATGTTATATATCGAGTTATATCTTGGTATGTTTGTTGTGTTTTAAAAATCAGGAAAGAATTTCTTGGAAATTTTATCAATAATTGGGTACATTTGAGTTCAATCAAAGTGCTTAGAAATTATAGCTTAAGAATGATGAATAATGATGATAAGAAGGATATGTATGGTTAGGAATACGTTAAGCTGATATTCTAAGCGCACCTTAGCCTTTTTTTATTTTTTATTTTTTTGTTTTACGAGGTGGAAAATCCCTTCGGATCTCCGACTCTTGGGGGAAATAAGAGTATGTGGTGTTTCCACTAAAAACCACCTCGACTTCCGCCATGTACCGGTGTGTCGGAGGGTGGGGCATCACCAAAGCACTCGTCGCCACCCTCCGACGGGTATTGGCCCGCCAGATGGTCAGGCGGGCCCCAAACAAAACCCCCTTGGCGACGGATTAAGGTGTTGGACTCCGCCGCCAAAACGCCCAGCGGCCGCAGAGGATAGGGAGGACGGCAACGCAACACCGCATCTTCTCTTCCTCTGCGGCCCCACCGCGACGCATCGAATGGTGCGCCCCCATTTGGTCGCGGGAGATAGGGCGCGCGGCAACGCAACACCGACACGCCTCTCCTCCCGCGACCGCACCCGACTGCGAGGGACAGACAGAACTGTCCCCGGTACCCGCACCGTTGGACGCATCCTGCGCAGGCCCCTCCAAGCCCACGCGGAGCGTCCCCTCCTGGATCCCTCTTAGCTTCACCGCGGGTGACCAATCCACGGTTACTGAGCCCCCCCACCACGACAAGGTGGAGATCCCACGGCGGGGGAAGCGCACCTTAGCCTCAAAGGCGAGAAGTCTTGGTTGCAACTAGGATAACGCTAGGATGGTGATGATGATGATGCAGAATATGTATAGGAATTGGATATTTTTCAATATTATACTTTTCGTTAGAAAATAAATTGTTTGGAAATGCAAATATTATACTAATATATAAAGCTGAAGAGCTTGCTTGTTTGCTTGGTTGAATACGCTAATCTCAGGAACTACTTGTCCGATTTGAAAAATTCTTTCAGTGTTAGATAGCCCATTTATGACGACACAAAATGTTGACACGTTCAGATGGCCGAAAAATACTACGTCATACTCGTACGTCGACCAATCAATTTATCAGAGATATCGACATCATCATCATCAGCCTTTAACAGTCCACTGCTGGACTTGAAAGGAGGAATTGGCCTACTATACCACGCTGGTCAAACGGGTTGGTATAGGGTTTGTATCAAGTTTTCCTTCTCTTACAGTGCTGTTCTCTGCATAATATGCTCCCTCTGTCGTTGTGTTGTGACACTCATGGGATGATATGGGGTGGTGACATTCCGTATTCTTAATCCGTCACTACCCGGACGAAAAAATGAAATATATATATTTCTTTTGTCCTGGGTCCGTAGTTATGAAGCTCGGAACGTGTAAGAGTAAATGCATAATTGGAAGAAATGCGCACTCGATATTAGAATAGTGATTTACTCGATACAGCGCGCACTGAATACAATTTTCTTGTTGCAATTTAGTTTACACATGGTATTATAATATGATCGAGTAAATGTATATTATAAGGCTGATGCAGTATATATTATGAGGTTAGTGATCTACTCAATACAGTGCGCGCTGAATACAAATCTGTCGTTGCAACTTGGTTTCACACATTGAAATCACACACGTTTTATCTCGGTTGCGATGAACTACTGCACAGCAGACCATACGTAGTAAGTAGGTATCTCTTAAAATAATATGTTTATGTGATTACTTATTTGCTAGTACAACATTTTTGATTTCATATTATAAATATTTTCCCATTTCATCTATCCAGAGCAGTTTTAAAAAAAAAGAGGCCAAATTTCCAGCGGCGGCTTTTTTCCTATCACCGATGCGCAGGTCGACTGCTTATGGCTAAGCCTCGATTGCCTCCAAAGGGACGATGGGCCCCTCTTAGCGTCATTTTATTCGGTGTACAGCCCTTAGACGATTGTGGGAAAAGTGTAGCGTCTTTTTATCCTGGTAATATTATACTGAGAACTTCTTTTTGCCATTTTATTAATTTTCTGTGGTTGGATATGACTTTGCTTGATGTGTACATATGTGAAGAAAACAGTGTGTCAAGAAAGAGTAACCCACTTGTCAAGGCATAGATAGGCCTATTAGTTATGAAAGTTTAATTTTATACGGATTTCATTGATGTCAGCTATGCAATGTAAACAGACATTGAAAACAAATTTCGTTCCGCCTCTTTCTAGGTCGAGCTAAAAAGCCAGTGCTTTGATGTCGGAGAACCTTAAAGCCTTATATAGTAAATACGAATTTCATAACTCCTTGATTAAAAAGGTGTTTCGAAATGTGTTTTGTACTTTCCACGAAACTTTACCTATTGTCAACTTCTCAACGTCCTATGGATGCCTTGACTCGTGATAAAACGAAACACGTGTTAAGTACAATTTGTTTCAAATTGGGTAGCACTCGAAACCTACATGGCTTCAGTCCAGGAAATAGAAGTTAAGAAAGTGGAAAACACTGTTTTGAATGCTAACATAAACTAACTAACTAAGGTAACTAACATGTTGAGAGATTGATTTAAGTAAATAAAAACACGTGGTAGTTTTATTTAGAACGTTCATATATGTTTGAAATAATTAACGAAAGTTCAAAGCAAATGTAATATTAAGTTTATTAACCAAATAAAATATTAAGTTTCGGTTTCCATATATTATGTAAAACATATAGGTTTGATTTCCTTGTTACGTAAACAAGAAAATTAGACCAGACCAAAGAAAATATCAAAATCAGTAATAAATTCAACATTGCAAGGAAAAGACTGTGAGGTGTGTAAGTAATACAGTCATGGAAAACCCTCAGTACGCGTTCCATTACATTCTAGTCAGGTTATACTCATACCTCCGTGTATTTTCTTAACATTATATCTTATATGTTAATACTCGTAACCTTTTATTTAGAGAAGATTAATGTAATTAACTTTGCTGTACAAAATCGAGGCTGATAAACGAGTTGACCCATGCCTAACTACGGGTAAGTTACTATTCACAAGTTTCACAATGCGATTGTTATTCAGTACTAAAATTACGAGTACTTGCGCACACGCTGACATCGGGCAGCTGACCCGAAATAAGTTAAACTACAATTAAGCCCAAGTTACTACGACCGTTCGTGTCGATTCTGCTGTAGGTACGAGTTACTAATCTGATTTGAAGTTACACCTCTTTCTAATAAGGGTGATAAGAAAAGGATATATTTACTTTATTTGACTAGTTCGAATATCAGTAGGTATTAATTCCTTTTTGCGCTGTATCTGTCATATTTTGTTTTATGATAATGAGAAGTAAAGTAAACAATCCGTGTTTTGACGGATTAAGAAAACAAAGAGTTATTTTCCCATTAAATTCAATGGGTGTCGTAAGAGGCAACTAAGCAAAATAAATGAAACAATTAGAATCTTCCCGAAGAGATGGAAAACTTAAGAAAAAGGTAAACAGCTGTGTGTGGTGTTTGTATATATATCACAAAAAGGTCTCGTCGGCGGTTTTTCTCTAAGAGTTTTACAAAAAAAAAACAGCAGTTTAGGTTTTAATAAATTTTACGCAACTGAAAAAAATTGGTATGAGAAGGATAGCCTCAAAATGTTGCCAATCTACATTTACGAAATATCTTTTATCTTGTTCACGTAGTGGTTAGTAATAAAGGAACTAGTGAGGTCAAAATTAGTTTAGTTTGTTACAACAGAATCGGTACCACTGTTTAGATAAATTAGAGACCCTTTTCTAAAATGTCAGCAGTGGCCATTAAGTCAGGGCCTTGAAAAGGGTTGACCACTCACACTCGTCGCTTTTATGTATTAAATGTTGATTAACTTACGCGTCGTAAGTAAAATAATGTTACTTTTGTCTCGTTTTAGCTGATTAGGCGGAAGGTGCGAGTATTAATATTTTAGACATTCTTATTTTGTTCGGGTTGTAACAGCTTGGGTTTTGAGGTGAAAATCATGTTTAGCTTGGACAAATGCTGAGATTTTGTCAATGGGTTTTGGTATCGGGCAGATTACTCAGCATCATTCTACGAAAGCCTTACTTACGATCCAAGATCTTTCGCTTGTCACTTCGCTGTAGAATCTGGTTGACTCATCGTTGACAATGTCATTATTAGTACTAATATTAAATATAAGTGGTTCCTTTTACTTGTAATGAGGAGTTTTCAATGATGAGTGGGTCCGAGACGTCCGGTTGCTATAAACACATGTCATTTATTATTTGGTAGGTAAGTAGATAATATCATACCTGATACGTCAATAATATAAGTGGTTTTCCTATATCTTCAACTTCAAAAAGGCGTCTTATATATTATGTTCAGTAACTAGTGTTTAACATCCTATTATTTGTAGTAAAAGTTATTTTTAACAGTGAAAATATTCATGATAATTATTAAGTTTCCTCGATTTTGTCAATGAGTTTTTGCCTTTGAGGTAAGTTTTGAAAAGAACATCTACAAGAAAACGGTCTTGAGCGTGTCTAACTATTAAAACTGTGTACATAACCAACTCAACTTATCACTCAACATGAAGCGGGTAGGGTATAATTTCTCTAATATTTTTTGTTAAGGTTTTGCCAAAACGAATACGGCCTTTTCTCGGCGCTCCTTCATTTGTAAGACAACATGAACGTGAGTGAATTGCCAAATAATGTGCTACAACGCATCATCAGTAAAAGGATTGGGCAGCATACTGTAATTTGGTACGTACCTACTAAGATTTCATTGTATGTTTGGTGATGAGTTATAATTGAATTTCTGTGTTTACATATATAGGGGATAACTTGTTATTATTTATTTATTATTTTATTTTATGCTTTATTGTACACTAGAAATATATCATAAGATATCATACAAAATAAGCGAAGTACAATGGGCGGCCTTATCACTTTTAGCGATCTCTACCAGGCAACCTTTGAATGGAAATATTATTGGTCGGAAAATAGTGGTAGTTGTAGGTGTAATAGTTATAATACGTAGATATCTCTAAACACATACATATATACCTATTCATAAACTCTACTACATATACCTACATACAAAAACATATATACATACATACAAAAACATATATACATACATACAAATAGTACATATATACATAAACATACAAAACATATATACATAAAGGACATAATTATACACACATAAACTATAGCAATGCCTTAATCTTAATATATAAAATCCTTGCGTTACTGACTGACTGACAGACACGCTACAGCCGAAACTATTGGGTGCAGGGAGCTGAAATTTGGCACGTATGTTCCTTGGGGACCGTAGGGGTGCACTAAGAAGGGATTTCCCGAAATTCCCACGGGATCGGCCAAAACGGATAAATTTAAAAAAATGCAGGCGTAGCTGCTGGCGTCCTCTAGTTATAGAATATTTTAGAATGGACAGTAAATTATAATGAAAGACAATATTACTTCACTAAAGATTTAAAGGAGAATGACCAAAACTGTGTTATTTTGTGGCACTTTTGCTTTTAAACCACTCATATATGGAAAATCTTCTTTTATTTTATAATTTCATGTATATTAATTTCATGTTAAAGCGTAATGAGGATTTTTAGTTCTAAAATAAAAGTATCTGCGTTGTTCCGGTCGTGAAATCGCCATTTCATATTCAAAACTCATTAAGCATATTTCGGCAAATGTTTACAGTTTCTTGCAAACTCCTTTTAATAGGGAAAAATGTCATTCACAGTGCAAACAGTGTGTCATAGCAAAAGTTCTAATAAGCAAAATAACACCAAAATCTTATGATATTTTGAAACATGTATTGAGGTGAACTATTTGCTATAAGTAAATAATATGTTTACCTATCCTTTTTGCACGAAATAATGTTTTGTACATGTTTTGTATATAATTATCGAATATATGGGAACATATTTTTATTATACTGGCATCCATATAATGTCTTACGTCAGTTATTTTGACATGAAAACAGTCAAATTGCAAATTTTTTTTTTTTTACCTATGCTAATATCTCTATATCTCTATAGTATTGTGGAAAATAAGTAATTTACTGTCCTTTATATTGACTTGAGCAATCCTTTGTGGACCAAACAAGTTTATTTCGTGTTGTCAAGAATCGTGGGTTGACTAAAGTATGAGACAGGCTTTATTGGTAACATAAGTCTGTCGTCTGGCCGTAGAACAACTAGTCGTGGTGAGGATTGCGGTTGTGTTAACTCTTCCTTTGCGGTACCTCGGCAGCAACACGTCCGTTCTTTGGACAAGTTATCTCATTCGGCGCTCAATATTTTGACATAATGGATAGCGCCAGTCTGTGTAAGTGTTGTTTACTTCTCTTCTCAATTCTTACAATTCTCTTGTGTTCTCCTCACCGAATATTCAGACGGACTTTAACTCTTTGTTTCAGGACTTGAATGGAGTCTTATGTTTAGAATGCTACACATTAATTGAAGCTGTTGTAATTTCTGAGGTCATACCTGCACCACATTATGGTATAGGATATACAAGCTCCTGCATCATTTTTAGATGATTTATTTGAAGAAGATTTATTATAACAAATAAAATGAAAAGTAACATAATAACTTTGTAATAAGGTCCAAAGGAATGAGCTTATCTTTTGCGAACTAGCCTTACTGAAAATCTCATTAATTGTACCACATGGTATTGAGAATTCTCAGTAATAAATATATCAGACTGAAAAAAGCTCAAAGTAATATAATGTTCAAGCGTTTGCTTCGTAGCTCCACTCGTTGTTACAACTATTTTCTATAAATTATAATATACATAGAAGCTTATAATAAATAACGGTTATATGATATCATCATCGTCCTAGCGTTATGTCGGTTGCATCTAAGACTTCAACGCCTAGGAGCCCTGGGTCCGCTTACTAGACTAATCAGATATGACAGAATATTAGCTTTCCATAGAGCTACTACCATCTGACCGCCACAACCCAAAGGAATAGCGATATTGTAGGTATGATTTAGACCAGTATCCGTTTATTTGACGACACTGACTCCCCGTAACGACGCGCGACGGTGAAAGATCTTCATGACAATTGGGACCTACGGCTTAACGTACTCTCCGCACGGGTGATAATTACCCGATTTACTACTACTAATATGATAAAATCTTATAAGTATTAAGTACAAAACTTAACCTCAAAATATTTGGAATCTTAAATGTCTGCTATCTAAGAACTGCCGTCGAATTTTGTATTTATTTTTTCCTGATTTAATTACGATTATATTTTCTATATATAACTGGTCAAATCATCAAGAAGCAAAATTAGCCCAACTTCCATGCAAAATTGGTCACTCTCCTTTAGCTACCTTCTTAGCTTGCCTAATGTGCAGCGGTAATTTATTCCACAAGCTGTGTGAGTAATTTGTGGAAACGTATGCCAAATTCATATTCACTTATTTGTTCGTCCAGTGGATAGCGTACGCGACTGCTGGACTGCGACTGTGGGATCGGGAGGTCCCGGGTTCGATTCCTGGGTCGGGCAGTGTTATTGGGTTTTTCTTTCACGAAATTCTCAGAAGCAGCACGGAGTCTGGAAATGTGCCCGGTACGGCAATAGGCTCGTCCCTTATTACGTTGGACTAAAGTATATCTGGCGAAAAGTGGGTGTAGAAATACACCTCTGCCTACCCCTTCGGGGATAAAAGGCGTGACGTTATGTATGTATGTATGTAGAAAGAATATACGTGTATTCAATTACATATTATAAACATTTAAAATGTGTTCCAACTCTTTTCATATATGTCATCATTAATAGATAACTGATATAAGTAAATCTGGTCTTTAAACCTAGAAAATAAATTTTATTACATTTGTTTTTTACTAAAAACAAAATCTCACTATATTGCTTGGTTTAATAAATGTATTTCATTTTATATCTTATAGTACTTTTATTATTATAACAAAAATAAATTAAAAATCAATTATAAAACTAATCGATTAAAATTTTTGATTGAATAAACTATTAATTTTTATTTACATAACGTGCATCACTGGCCTAGTCTACCGCCCCGCGCACCCCGCTGCTTGCCACCGTGTTGTTCATAAAAAGCATTACTGCGCCGCCTTCTGCGCGAACTTCAGACACGCCATCGTTAAACGGCCGTTGTCGCCTATGTGTTTTTCTGATGTGTAAACTATATTAATGTAGAGTTTTATCAAAATTGGATTAATACTTTTTGCGTGAAAGAGTAATTAACAACCGCGTAGAAAACCAATATACTTATACCGACGATAATTGACGACCGGTTGGCGCAGTGGGAGTATAAACGACTGCCACGCCGAAGGTCGCGCGTTCGATTCCCGCTCAAGTCAAACATTCGTGTGCGTGGACATGGATGTTTGTCTTGGTCTGGGTGTTTATATGTATAATGTGTAAGTATTTACAAAAAAGTATATATGTATGTTTATCCATTGTCTAGTACCCATAGTACAAGCTCTGCTTAGTTCGGGACTAGATGGTGTTGTGTGAATGTGGTAGAATATTATACCGTATACACTATTATCAAGTAACTTTGTTAATGTTTTGCACTCTCATGTTGTTTCATTCCAAACTCCCAGCGGCTATCATTTTTCATAACTAACAAAATCCAGCAACCAACGCGATTTATACTACAAACTAACAATTTATTGCCTTAAAAAATAAACTGAAAGCCAGTGGAAATTAGACGGGGGTAATCTCAACGACTAGTTGGTATCTTGTCTTAAAGGTATGTGTACACTGCGTATCTAGGAAAATAAATATAAAGCGGTATGTGTTTTTATTTTCTTTGTAATTTGACTTTTCTTTTCAAAAGTACTAGGAGTTTGCTTTGACACTTACTAATATAAAGAAATGGGTCTATCTTGTGTAGGTTTTAGAAAATGAACTTTGAAAAAAAAAAATGAACTTTGAAAAAATGTTTTGACACTTCCTGTGGCCAGTTAGGCTTCAGCTTTGATAACTGACCATCAATTCACAAAATTCCAACTAAAGTATAGTATTTAAGCGGCTGTAAACTATTCTAACTAATTACATATAATGCTGCAAAGAACAACATCAGAGCTCAGTAGAATTTTCTAGTTAACAAGTAATAGTCAACCAACACAAACGCTCATGTGGCCTCCATAATCCATATTGCGATTGAATTAAAAAAAATTGTAAGCAGAATTACATCATTGTTACAGGATCTGACATTACGCATGGTCCACAATGCATTGTACCGATTTCGTTTATTTTATAGCTACTATTGTTAATTACTTATTATCATATTATTATATGAAGTTACTTGTACTAAGTGATATAATAATCCCACAGCCTGCTTAAACTACAAGAGTTAGAACCATAAACTCATGAGAGTGGGCTCCTTTTATAAGTCCCTCTGGAACTGAAATTTCGTAATATTCCAATCCAAAGGGCGTCTTATATGAGTTGATTTTGAAGCAATCGCTATGAAAATACAGACAAAAACAAGTAAAATATATGATTTGTACCGTGTGGGTGGCCCCTATGCAACTAATTCTAGTTCGCGCGACCTTAATCCTTCATAGACCACTGTACTACGTTATAAAACTTGGTCCACGAACAACTTTCGATTCCAAAGGCATCTTCTATGTTGAATATAATTAAAGTTCTCAGTAATTAAAGGTCCGACAGAAGGTTTTACCTTACGCACTTGTAAGTAAACTGAGTTTATACGTTTTATTAAAAAGGATATCATATACATATTTAATAGGCATGTGGGTAGTGAGTAGGCAGATGTTTGAAAGGCTTGCTTAGACAGACAGATTTAAGTTTAAATAGAATTGTAAGAGCAAAGTATCGTTGGAAATGAAAAAAATATGAAGATGAAACTTTAAGTCTTACTTTCATGGTTCTGCTACTTTTGCTTTTTATGGAAGAATAACAAACGCTTGATATGAAACAAGATATTAAATTTATTCAAGTTTTAATGTAGATTGGCATATAACTGATTGTAACATAATGATAGGAGATGAAAAAGTGGAACAAGTGAATGAGTTTGTGTATTTAGGGTCTTTGTTTACGAGAGATGGGCAATCTGAGGAAGATATTGAAAGGAGAGTGAAAGCAGGAAATAGTGTGAATGGCGCCTTACGGTCCATCATCAGTAGCGAAATTATACCAAGTAAGGCTCGTCTTGCTGTACTGCAGGGAGTTTTGGCGCCAACACTGATGTATGGTAGCGAATCATGGGTATGGCAGACGAAGCATGAAAGTAGAATCAATGCTGTGGAGATGAGAGCTTTAAGGAGTATGTGCGGAATAATTTGAAAGATAAAGTGCGTAACAGTGTGATACGGGAAAAGTGTGGTCTAAAAGAAGATGTAGTGACAAAGATTGAAAAAGGAATGTTACGTTGGTTTGGACATCTGGAGCGGATGGATGAAAGAAGAAATACGGAAGGAGTGTGAGAATAAATGGAAATGTCGGTAGGGGACGCCCTAGGCGGACGTACGCCGACCAAATAGGTGATCTACTGATAAAGGGCAAAATAAAAAGTACCTATAACCGACGCGCATGCATGACGAGGTAAATGAATGTCGATGAAGCGAAAGAGGTATGTTTGAACCGAAGCATGTGGCGTTCCATAGTCTATGCCTACCCCAATGGGAGACAGGCGTGACGTTATAGATAGATAGATAGATATATAGATTGGCGTTTAAGTTAAACAACGATGTGATGTCTAGAACACGCACTTTGACTTTTCATATTCATAATAGTATACATCACTCATCTGTTTAAACAAAATTCTTGCGTTACCTACTGACTGACCGACAGACGACGCACGCCCAAAACTAGCAAGAAGCTGAAATCCGAGTCCCACGGGATCGGGAAGAAATACATACATACATACATAGACTCACGCCTGTTTCCCCGAAGGGGGAGGCATATTAAACTTCCACTTTTCGCCAGTGTTTTGATCCCACGTAAAAGGTGGCGAGCCTTTTGCTGCTTATCGGGTTATTTTGTTTGCCAGAGCCTCGTCCGTTGATCGGCAGGTGCACCACTTGCTGGTGAGGTTGGCTTGGGACCCTAAGTTCTTGGTGGGAACCCTATGCACTAACGGTAAGAAATCTTTAAAATAATAAAGTATAAGTGCGTGCGTAGCAGCGGGAATTCTCTAATAGTTAATGATTATTATGTAATAGAATGTAATGAAAAGTTTCATCAGCACAGGACGAAAGCTTTTGAAGGCATGATTTATGTCTAGTCACAAAAAACTCAATGAGGTTTCTAAAATATCGCGTTATGTAATTACTGTAGTCTATGGTAATAAAAAACCTTCATTTAAGTGAGACTGAAGTACGTCAAAAGCAGGTGCCACATCCATCAATGTATGTGAACGAAATACGTGCGGTATGAATAAAACTTTCAAGTCTGCCATATTTATACGTTTCGTCGGTTCATCAGCTCTAAAAGTTATATAAAGCTCAAACAGTAGCGCATATAGCGCTAAGTTATTTACTTAAGTTAACTACGACTAAAAGGGAGGTTTTATTATTAGTTTTAGTGTTCTCTTAAGCTCGGTACAAGAAAGCAGGTTATAAACGAAACTTACTTTTATACACAAAGTTGCTAACCGAGCAATGTTGCAGCGTTATGTTGGTTTATTAAAAGTATCAATTAAAGAGCACATGCTGCTGATTTGTGTCGGTCACAGGTGATATTGTTTTAAATTAAAGCTTCTTTCTGAGCGAGAATCAAAATTGACTTTGTAAAGGATAACTTTTTAACGGTATTCTTTGTTTATGACGGTTTTCACATTATGTAACATAATTATATTTACATCATGTATAAAAGCTCTCAATCGCAATAGTTATTTGTGCAACAAGAGAGCAAAGTTGTTTTTTGTTTCGAGTGCTGATTTTGAGTCCCGAGCAAGCGAAGGATTCTATGATTGATTTACGAGCGTAGCGAGTGAATCAAAGTTCGAATCCTGAGCGTGGTGAGGGACTCAACAGCACGAGATACAAAAACTTTGCTCTCGTGTAGCACACATAAATTTTCACCACAGCAGTGAGAACACATATTACTTAGGAGACATAGAAATGAACAGGAATAGATTTAATTCTGCATAATCACTTGTTGATTTAACTCTTCTGGTGTTAAAGTACATTCATCATCGCTAGTTTCACTCATCTTTTAAGATTATTTTATATATTAATATAAATTTAACACGTTACGCTATACCTACTGTATCAGCATCAGCGAAATTTTTATTCCCGCTACTTTTTTAAATCTCGTTTTAATACCGCGTCCCTAATGTTTATTTTTCAAATGTATCATTGTTGTAATCTATACTATAATAAAACTGTAGAGGTGAAAAAGTCTGTACATTAAAGATATTTTGACGAAAATTAGCTAAAACATCTAGGAAAATGCTAAAACGCAATACTTGATCATTTTTAGAATTTATGTCTGTCTGTCTGTCCGACGTCTTTCCCTATATTGCTAAAGATCTCTAAAATGGCGAAATTGATTTCAATAAAACTTACACTCATGTAAAAAGGATACTCATACATACATACATACATAGACTCACGCCTGTTTCCCCGAAGGGGTAGGCAGAGGCATATTAAACGCCCACTTTTCGCCAGTGTTTTGATCTCACGTAATAGGTGGCGAGCCTATTGCCGCTTATCGGGATATTTTGTTTGCCAGAGCCTCGTCCGTTGATTGGCAGGTGCACCACTTGCAGGTGAGGTTGGCTTGGGACCCTAAGTTCTTGGTGGGAACCCTATGCACCCTCTTGGTGGGGACCCTATGCACCTCAATGATACTCAAACCTATATACTATATACTATTTTATAGTATATGTTACATCACAATCGGTTGAGTAGTTTTCGGTGTACAGCTTGACTTCTCCTTTGTACGTAGTCCTAAACAAAACAGGGATCATCCAAAACTGGTTTTATATGTTGTGCCATCTATGATCATTATAAGTTTGTAAGTAAAAAGTTAGTCTATATAGGAGCCTTCAAAGTGTTTTATGGCTATTTAACGACCGATAGATAGATGTCACTATTTTCAAATCATTTTCTAGCAAAATTATTTTTTCTTGCAAAAAATACAATAATTATGTGTCGGGTATCTTTCTGTTATTAAAAAAATAATAGAGTATTCGGCACTTTCATAAACAAAAAGTCTCTGTGTCAAAATTTATTACAACTATCTATACTATAATAAAACTGTAGAGGTGAAAAAGCCTGTAGGTAAATTAAAGATATTTTGACGAAATTTAGCTAAAAAATCTAGGAAAATGCTAAAAAGCAATACTTGATAATTTTTAGAATTTATGTCTGTCTGTCGGTCTATCTGTTTCTTTCGTTCGATCGTGTTCTGTACAACAGGTGACATTATACCCAAATTCCCACACCTCACGTACGTGGGAATCAGTGCGTGGGAGACTGAGGCCTGAATTCAGATACCTCTTGACTTCTTGAGTAACTCAACGGGGCTATCTTACTTTCGGCAGGGCTGGATATTCGTAGCCCTGTGTGTATTTTCTAAATAAATCGCTAGGACAGACTTGAAACAGCTGGAATCGACTCCTGAACATGTTGTTTTTCACATGGTCAGTTTTATGTGGCATGTTCACAAGTAAGCGGTAAAAATAATTTACATGTTCTATGTGAAGGTGGTAAAACAGATAATGTGGTGTATAAAGAAATTAGGCAATAGGCTCGCTGCCTATTACGTTGGACCTAAAAATTCAAGGCGAACTGTGGGTGTAATATTACACCTCTGCCTACCCCTTCGGGGATGCAGGCGTGAGACTATAAAAAAATTAAGAAATTCTCTAATGATATGTATTATATAATCTATACATATATATAAAAGAAAGTCGTGTTAGTTACACTTATTATAACTCAAGAACGGCATAACCGATTTGATCCAATCACTGGATTGAGCTACATCGGCCCCAGGTTCTCTCCACAGACCGTCAATATTTTTCAAGATTAGCACGGGAAGCGGTTGAAATCAAAAAGCACGCAAATTTCAACCGGGAGGATGGTTACCGTTTATCTACATCTTGGAATCCTGTCATCAGCAAATGTAGACACCGACGAGGTGATATTACGCACCAGTGTGAAGATACCATTAGTGTTGTGTGTCGAAGTACCGACAGTTCCGAACATAAAAATGTTAATAATTGTGAAGACCAAGTAGCTTCCAAAACCCGCACTTCTCGGAGGCAGCGCTGACGAACATCAGTCATCCCGTGACCACGGCTGGTGTAACCCATGCCGAAACGTCGGGACAAATATAAAGGTATTTCATCTTTCTTTTCATTTATTAACACGATTCAGACCCGTTACATAATTTTTAATATGTGTACAAATCGTGGTAGTTTAAAAGTAGTTATAACCGATTTGGCTGAAAATTGGTGGGGAGGTAGCTCAGAACCAGGAAAAACACATAGGATACAATTAGCTGCAAAAAATAATCTGGGAGGGATTTTAGAGAGGCTCGAAGTTTATAGTGACAAACCTACTACCTATTGACAGTAAGAACGCTTGCGCTATATGGGCTATCGTATATATCTGTCAGTACTGTCACATTATACATTGTCCTATGGTGCACTGTCATTACTTCGTTCGCTTACATAATATAAACTAATAATTATTGTAACAGCTTTGGCTAATCCCTACTAATATCAGGTATAAATGCGAAAGCTTTGGCTAATCCCTACTAATATCAGGTATAATTTATGCGAAAATGTGTACCTATGTATGTATCTACCGATTTCACGCTAAACCGGCTGAACCCATATTCTCTACTCATAGACGCGAAAGTGTGTCTAGAGATATAGCAGACCATGGCTTTGACATTTGACTGTATGCAAAGTGATGTTGTTGAGCACCTTTTGGTAGATAATGTCATGAATTCTGACCAAGTTACTTCAAGGTACCCTATAGAGTTTCTGAACTCCTTACAATTATCAGGAGTACCTTCACGCAACTTGAGACCGAACGTTGGTGTTCCAGTCCTGTTAATGCGGAATCTTAATGAACTAAAGCTTTGTAATGGCAAACGGCTACAAGTAACATCAAGGATGAAACATTATAAAAGCTATTCGCTATTGCGAGTCAGACTCGCCCATAAAGGGTTCCGTAGTGCAGGTATCCACTTACCATAGCCATTATCTTCGACTAACTATTATAGTAGTATAGTATTTGTATAAACGACAAAGCTATATTTGCAGTTTTTAAGATGTTGTATGAAGTATTTCAAAAACTGCTGACTACATATCGTTCAAATCAATTTTCGTTTTTATAAAGATCTACAGCATATATTTTTTATAGATTTGTCGCTCTCTTACTTTAAAAGTTAGAGGGACCCTCACACCCATTTTACCACTTTGGAACCGTATATCTTTCAAACGATTGACTTTGAGAAACAATGGTTTTAGGAACCTCAAAGTAATTTTTAACGATCCATTTTCCACATCAGTTCCATGTATGAAGAAATTATCTTATATATCCTTAATATTAAATATTTTTTGGTTCTGGTGGTTCTCAGAATACCTACGTCTACCTACCAATTTTCAAATGTGTAAGCTGAATAGTTTCGGCATAAAGTGGCTGTGTCATACGGACATAGCGCGTCTATAAGGATTCCGTGTTTGGCCATTTTTGACTGCAGAACTCTAAAAATACTGTTTCCAAAAATGTTTTAAATACTTCTTGCGGTTGTATTTCTTATCAGTCCCTATGACTAGAATAAAAATGAAAATTACTATCGAACGATGAAGGAGTTTTGTGTTACCCCGAATTTAACGTGAGCGAAGCCGCGGGCAAAAGCTAGTTTTAAATAAAAATGTATTGGTTAAATACTAATTTTATACTATTAATTAGACTTATTTTTATTAAAATCCAATAATAAATTAAACATGTAAACAATAACATATAAAAAAAAGTAATTTCTTTATTATTATTTTTTTTTGCGTTGCTGTAGGTGTTTTCTTTGAGGTCGAATTCCAAAATCGAATTTCGAATTCGAAGGGGTTTGTTTTTCACTCACTTTTTATATGCATGTGAAAGATACAGAGCACAGTAAAATTCGAATGTTTCAAAGGATCATGGGCATTTTTGTATGAGAGCTGGGCGTAAAACCAACAGAAATAAAATGTGTTGTAATTTACTTTATTGTACTTCTAAATACCCCCTATATACTTGTTAACCCAAATATCGACCGGGTATCACTGCTAAAAAATCCCAAAGATTGGTTAAATAAAACACACATATTTGTTAAAATCTACTATATATTGACACCTTTTATTTAAATATCAATGGTTATCAGCAACTATAACATCTAATAAATGTTCTGCGGGTGCAATGAAAGGCTCGTGCCGTTCTAACCCTAAAAATCACAAAACTGAAACTATGTGGGCACAACTTCCTACTGTTCTTCTGCCTGTTAAGCAAGTACAGTAATGCTCAACTATCGCATTTCTACCGATTTGGTCCTTATCGATCAAAATGTAACTATTATATGTGCGCGATCTGACATGCCGCGACTGTTGACTTTTAATTCGAAGAAACCACACATTAGTTTGCAGAATATTACATCTGTTTAAGAGGTGGATATGCGCCGTTAACCTTGCTCGTACTACTGGTTAGTTGTCCACGCGAGATTTGCGAGTATCGGTGACGTAAAAAACCCTTAGAAAATAATAAGTAATGTTATTTGCAAAAATAAGCTGAAGGTTCCCTTGGTGTTCTAATATATAAGAGGCTGATTCAATTTAAACAATCTTATGATTGATAGATTAGGAGAAAAAAGGTAATAACTACAAAAACAGAGGTTACTTTGCATATTTTATTCAGATATTTATTTTAGGATTTGGTACCGAAGAGAAAATGCTTTATATGATGTAGATTAAGACATATTTTTTTTTATTTTTTTTCAACAATTACGGAGAAAAACGGTTTTAATTTACCCCTAACGACGCCCAATTCACATATGTCCTCGCCTTAAATCATCTAATGACTCCTCTCTATATAATTCAATTAAATATGAATAACGAATTAACGACTGACGCGCATTGCCCGGCCTGCCCGCACGCTTGTTTTTTGGTCGGCGCCTGAGTAAGAGAGAAGTTAGAAAGGGATGGAATGTAGTAATTCCGTTAGGTTACCAACCAATAGATTGGTTTCATTGGCCTAGCTCTGCACAACATCGTGTCGTGTTATCTCCGTTGTATTAGCGATTGTTTTGGATTCTATAAAAAATACGTTTGAACATCACTGAATATCTCTGCTCACCGGTTGTTTGGGTGATTGCCGTCATAGTATAAAATTAAGTAATGGTCATTAGCTTTCACTTAAAATATATTTTAAAGCTGTTGGTTTTACGCCCATTTTGACCGTGACCCTTTGTGGCTGAACAATGTCAATTCGTGGCACTGAAGATTGAAAAATTAAAAAGCTACTTTGCCTCACGCTCGAATCAAAATCGCGTTTTGTTCACTGTTGTCTCGCAGCAAAAGCGGCATGTTTGAGCTGCTGTGGTGAAAAGGTTTTTTTATTCACAGTTATATAATATATTTGTATAGGCTTACGCCTGTATCTCCGAAGCGGTAGGCAGAGATCTAATATAACACCCACATTTCGCCATGTTAAAAAGTTTTAGGTGCCACGTAATAGGTGGCGAGCATATTGCAGTTATGCTATAACAGTTATGCTATTGCTGTCGTGCCAGTGTTATGAACCTGGCACATTGCCAGGTTCATAATACTTTTGCGCGACCCGGGATCGAATCTGGGACTTCTTGATCAGCAGAAAATCTCCACTAGACCATGGAGGCATTATGTTTTGTCATTTGTAAGCAATATTTTACGAAATTAAGTACCTTTTCAAATAGCATCACAGTAAACTAGATTATTGACGACCATAATCGAATAAGTTGTTTAATATTCGGTAGCTCATAATGCAATAATGTAATGCCTATCTGTTTACTAATTGATTGAACCATGATAAACAAATCTGCAAAGAAGACAAACCAATCAAACTTGCCACTATTCAATATAGTAACTTAACAGCTAATTTACTAATTGCTCATTGCAATGTGTACATCAATCTCTTGCACATTTAAAATGGTTTTGACAGAATTGTTTGATTTGGAAATAGATCGGTTTAATATTTATTATGTTTTTGGTCGATTAAAGATGATGAACGGCTATACCAAATGTTGGGCACCATCTCAACTACGGAGATTTATATGCAGGACATAACATTTTCTCAGAAGCCGTGCTCTCGGAAGACTCCGTGACTGACTCCGTGAAGTAGCCGAAACGTCGGATTATAATAAATAATGTATATTTTGTATCATTTGGTTTAAATGTAATTCTAATATACCTTATTCCTACACTGTAGTTTGATTTCAACGAATAGGTAACTTACAGTTTCATTTTAGCTGCCGAGTATTCAAAGTAAAAGGTAACTTTTCTAAGAGAAAAATGAAGGGGACAGAAACTGAGACCAGAACTGCCAATTGCAATTATTTAGCAGGTTATCAACCAAACCCAGCGAGAAACAAACGAAATAACATATTATTACGGAATTACCAATTCCAATCATGGCACAGCTGCAAAAATATATTAAAAAAACAACCGTACTTTAATTCTACAGCTTTCACGATAATCCAATCATCACAAAATCCGTGAAAAAGTACAACAGTACGTCAATTAACGCATCAGGTGCCATATTGTCCCTAGGGTTGCCAACAATCAAAACCACTCGGTATTTGGGGTGAGCGCTCAGAGTTGCCAGATTAAGGCGTTTAAAGTACCAATTCTGTGGCTCAACCACAATTCTATAGGATAAGGCTGCAAAGCAATGCTGAGCTTTGAACAATGTCTGTTGCAGTGCATCTGTAAAATGTTTTGTTCAAATATCAGTGTGTTCGTTGGAGGTCTAGCAGTATGCAAACATTTTCAGTTATTAATTGTTTACCTTGTATTTTGAATAGTTCGTGTTTCAAGCAGTTGTTTTATTATAAATATTAAAGATATTAACGAATCGTCGATGCTTTGCATTATTTGTTTTTGCTTTTCTGGTATAAGTTGTGGCGTTGTTAACGCCAAATAGGAATACAAATTCGATATGTACCTATTTTATTTTTAACATGATGTCTTATTTTATATTTCTTAGAAATATATAATCAAGGAAATTCGGCAAAAATACTGTAGTTGTTGTAATACAGGTAAAGATTGAAATCTATTATTGTTATAATATTTAGTGAGAAAGGCGGCGATAGCCCAGTGATGTACGTAACGGACTGCCGAAACGATGGTCTCAGGTTCGATCCCCAGTTACCCCGGGCACACACCTATGACTTTTCGAAGTTATGTGTGTATTAAAAAATATTAATTATCGCTCGCTTAACAATGTGCCCGGTAGATGGCAATAGGCTCGCCCCCTATTACATTGGGACCGAAACATATCTGGCGAAGTGTGGGTGTGAAATACACCTCTGCCTACCCCTTGGGGGATAAAAGGCGTGAAGATATGTTATGTTATGTTGTTATTTAGTGAGAAGTAATAAAAATATTCGCAGACCTTGTTACAATTTGATACCGAGTCACACAAAAATGTGATAAGAAAGCGGTGCAAGTTGTAGGTGTAATTTCTTACAATTATGTGTTGTGATAAGGGGATAGCCCCCTCATCAGCTGTAGCTAAAAACACACGTGATAGAACGATACGCTTCGATAAAAATATCCCATCATAATTTTAAAGTATAATTTCGATTTTGGTATCATATATTTTGTATTAATTACGTACCAAATTACCTATATTACAATTATAATGTTTAAGATTTGTTTAATGATTATTTAATTTCTACTGGCGAGGTAATGAAAATGTAGTGTTGCATTAACTTGTAACTAATAAAAGGATAAAATTCAACGCACAAAACCATAATTATTATCTGCTTAACACTGAATTATGTAACTTTTAAGGATTTTTTCATGTAAATAGATGCTGACTTATCTAAGAAATGTGGTCGCTACTAGGGAATGAAGTTTACGAGACGTCTTCACGACAATAATTAAATTGTAAAAAGTCAACCAGTATGCAAATGTTGAGCCGGTCTTTAAAATAACGTATCCATGCTTTACCAACTAAGTTACATAATTATAATATTGTTTCTGACATTTAAACACAATGATTTACAAAATAATTGAAACAATATGAGAAATTCTCTGAATTAAAAAGCAAGCCTCCATATAGGGTGGTACTGTAAGCTAAAAATATACTGAATCCAAAGCTATGATCCATGTGATCGAGCAATGATATAATATCAATTTGCATTACATGATGTGCTTAATTAATGTACAATAATCTGTGGCATTAATAAACATATCTGTATCTTTGTCAATCAAGAGTAAAAAAAATTCAGTTGAAGCACTTTCTATACTTGTACTCACCGACCATCTGCCTTTATTCAACTAATTATTATATTGTCGTATTTACTATATAAGATGTATTAATTGGAAATAATATATACCCTACTAGACAACGGAATAGTTTTATGCCCTCATAACGCAGATTTCCTTCACTATTTATCTTTTCTTTTCACTTGTCCTTTGCAAAAATGAAAATTTATTGCCACCACCGGGACGTCTTGGCTGACCACTAATGAAATGTTATATAGCTTCCAAGCCAGAGCTGAGGGACTTAGTGATAATTTTTATGCGTACAAACTTAGCAGTTGGTGTCTCTGCTTTAGACGGAGAAATATTCGTTCTTTATGTATTCTTATTGTATTGTTTGTTGTTTTAGATTCATTTTGAGCTTATGGAAATAAAGTGGAAGTAATATTTTGGCTCCATTTGATTGCATTTCACATCCTTTCAAATATATAATGCAAAAGTAGTACAAAATTTATGCTAAAGTTTTAATATTGAACTAATTTTAATATAAGAATCACTGGGAAACATAATACGTAAAGAACAATGCCCATTTTTCTTAGAGAAGCCGGCCCAGATGTGGACAGTCAAAAATCGTAGTAGTTGTTTTTGCTTTCGATAAAAGAGTGTTAAACTAGAATTTTGAGATTGATTAGAGGTCTGTCGCCTTCACTGTTTTATTACAAGAAGTAATTTTATATGCTCACAAAACATTAGGTGTGTACCACTTTTATTAGGATAGTTAATATATTTCGTAGTTTTGAGTAGAAAGGAATTAATTAATCATTTGGTAAGGGTAAAAATCCGAAAGGAAAAGCCAGAAGTCGTAAAAGATCCAAAAACATAAAAAGCATTCACAATGAGCACGAGCAAAACAAATAGGTAACAAACAAAATAAACTGAATATGACATTATTGACATTTACTTACGAGTCAAAAAAGTGTTGCCATTTTACAGTTTTAAATGATATTGATAAATCGATATGGATTTCGGACATAGGTTATCGATATATTTGGTTCAAATCGAACTTATTTGTAGTTAATCGCATATATACCTTAAAAATACACACATTTTAAATGTTTAAGGATCAAGTAGAGATTTGCTATTAACTCAAATCATTTTGAGTAGAGAAAATGTGAAATCGATAAAGAAGAAGTGATAATCGATTTAATATTATGATTACTTTACTGGCAATTTCTGATATATTACGTGTTGGCTATTAAGACGTTAACACATCTTTTTAAACCTATTTATTGAATAAGTTTCTCGGCAGACCTTTAGTAATGCCTATAAATTAAGTTATAAATAAAAAGGATTATTCAACAACTAATTGAAACTTTATTGTGCTGTTTATGAGTTCCAAACTGGGCTAGAAATGGGCATTTTTCTTTAATCTATTGATTAAATTTTTCGTAAAATGTTTACTTTAAGAAATAATAATCTTTTGTTCTTCTAATTCATGATTGAATGGTAACTAAAATTATTTCATAGAAGTAACCTGTAGCAAAAAATAATACCAACGTATTTGTGAATCTCAACTCTTTGTATATAACGCGTCGTTCGTCGTGTCTTTCGAAAACGAACACATAAGAATCCTTTGAATATCTTTTAGAATCCTCACATACAGGGTGTCACAAAACCCATCACCAAGCGGAAGACTACTCGTTTTGGATATCATGCCAAGTCATACTAACCAAAAATAATACCTGGGAACGATTTTTTTTCTGAGCTTTCACATTTTTAAACCACAATTAAAAGCGTGCGCGTGCAATGCTCGAAATACCTACTTATCCATGGGGTCATAGAGCATCTAAAGAACATATTGGCGGGGTAAATGCATCGATTTTGTACCTAATTAGAAAAATTACATACTAACTTTGAGCCTCAATATCTCCTGAACCAGTAATTTCCCAGGTATGGTGCAGAAGTAAAAAAATGTTCGTAGTGATTAGTACAACAGGGGATTTCAGTTTTCGTTAAGGGTCTTTTTACACCCTGTATAAAGGGTTTCTAAAACATTTTAAAAGGACTTTACACAACCATGAATAACTTTGACAAACTGTAACACCCTGGTAGGTAAGACAAAGTTTTATAACACAAGATGTATCAAAAGAAATCTCAATGAGAATAAGAATCGTTAACACGTTGAATATTTATGGTTTGTAATTCGTCACCAAGCTCGGTCTCACTTCAAGTCTCGATCCTAAAACTCATTACTTGCACAACTTCCTCGCAATCATTAAAATTTATACCTTCAACGACTTTACTTAATGAAAATACGAAAAAGTTTTTTATTTCCCTGTTACGTTTAGAGGCTGCTTGTGAATGAAAAGGAAAGAAATGTGTCAAGTTGATTGTTTTTTCGCAGCCCTCAGTTTATGGCCCTTTTAAAAAAGATGATACAATGACGAGGTAATTTAGTTGGTTTCTTTTTAAGAAGGCTTGATGAAGGTCTACTGACTGTAAATAGAGATAGTTAGTTGACAATACTCCACTCACAAGGCCCAACTCTAATAGATCAACTGCTAAGTGACACGTGAGTCGGATCGTTGAACACAGTTTTAACTAAATTGCTGCGTCGTAAATTGATTGCGCGAATGGCGAAAGAAATAAACTATGTTTTATTAATTGTTATTGACATACGACTTGTTTCTCAAATTGTATGAAAATCAACAACATGATGGTATAACTACAATCATTTTAGGATTATATCGAGGGTTCGCGGGCAAAATGTATTAAGCGACATTTTTTAAACTTTACAGGAAAGCGTTTTAAAGTTTCAATTTTACGAAAAAAAATCGTTATAAAAAAGTATAAGGTTATTAACGAAAAAGTGACCGAAGTTGAGTTCCATGACAAAAGCTGCATAATTGAGTATAGTTTTCATTTCTTTTAAGCTACTATTAATAGAAATAAAAGTCGCTTGATACAATATTACCCCAGATTACTTTTATTTAGAAACAGGCTAAATGATATAAGTGCCATAAACTTCACAATACAGGTATAGAAAAAATGATTTAAGCGACACTCTGGTATTATTTTGTGTAAGGCTAAATCAGGCTAATCGCTTTAAGCAATCGAAATATCATCAAGTAGTTGCAGATTAAAATGATTTATGTAGCACTTTTCTCTAAAAGTAAATTGTTTGAAATAACAATTAATTTGTATGTGTAATTAGGATTGGCGGTTAGATCAACATTAATTTGGACTATTGTTTATTTCCTACAATTGAAAAATCTAAAGAAATTTTAAAATAAAACAAATACGTGTTTAAAATCAGACAAGTGATCGTTTTTATTATAATAGTGGCACAAGGATTCACATTTTTTGCTATTTGAAAAATATTCAGCTAACAAGCTGGTGATAACAACAAAAAAAGGCTTTCTAAAAATAATAATATTATTTTAACTACTACTAAACTATTAAATTGCGACCGAAACATAACTGGCGAAAAGTGGGTGAGTAATACACCCTTCGGGGATAAAAGGCTCACGCCTTTTACCCCCTTTAGTTATGTTATCAGCATTTATGGCTTGATGTTCTAGCGCAACGAGTCACACAGGCTTGCTGCTTAGGGGTTGCAGGACTATGTTCTAACTCCCTACCCGCCTCATGACTAACTAGCCAATTGCTTGGTTGGATTCGATAGAGCTTAAATAATAACGGAAATTATCAGTGATTACAAATGATTTATCCGTCTTGATATTGGCTGCGACATGCCAAAATATCGGCGCCTCAATAGACAGATATCTAAGTCTCTGACCTGCGATATCCGCCGATAAAACACCAAATGTGTTCAAGAGGCGGTCGAGCGGAACAAAGGCTCTAATGTATTCTAGAGAGATCTTTCTTAAATGTTGTGTCATCCAGACCTCAATTCTTGGAGGAGATCGAAAGATTCTATGGAATGTTATACACGACCCCGCGACCACACGCGACCCTAGAGCTAGATTGACCCGACACCATACCAAAGACATCCCGGACGAGATTATTGTTTTTTTTTTATTTCTGCCGAACAAATTGACTCCATGCTGCGTGATGTTAAGCAGTCAGTGAAGTCCCATAGTGATAGCCATCATCCCAGCAGCCAGCATGGCATTATGGGATGATGGCCCTCACCTTGACGGCCTTGAGTAAAGCTTTTTCACGCCCCGCTTAAAGGACCCGGGATCATAAGTGGAGGGAAACACGTGGACTGGTAAAGAGTTCCACATCTTAATGGTACGGCAGAGATAAGAGGCGCCGAACCGTTTGGTGCGTGACGGTATCTGTTCTACCGTGTAAGAATGGCACCTCAACCCAGCACGTATCGTTCGGGATAGGAAAGGAGAGGGTACGATTAGTTGAAAGAGCTCTTCGGAGCACTCACTGTGATAGATGCGGTAGAAGACAGCCATTGAGGCCACGTCTCTGCGTAATTGCAGTGACTCAAGAGTTTTAGTGGCCACTGGATCCCCGATGATACGGACAGCACGCCGCTGCAACCTATCGAGGGCCTCCAATAAGTACTGAGCGGAGCCATTCCAAAGGTGAGAGCAGTATTCCACGCAGGAGTGAACCTGGGTCTTGTATAACAGACACAACTGCTCCGGTGCGAAAAACCTCCTCACCTTGTTCAGGACTCCGAATTTCCGAGATGCGGATTTGATGACACCCTCGATGTGATGTTCTTCTGGTTGAGATTTCTGCGTATGTCCATACCCAGGATATTGAGGCTGTCTTGAATCGGTAGTGGAGTGTCCAGAAGAGAGGGATGGGAAGGAATGGAAAAACACAGGTGTGTGCATTCTCAGCCAAGGTATCTACCTTGGCTGAGAATGCACACACCTGTGTTTTCTTGGCGTTGAACTCTACCAGGTCTTCATCACCTCAATGCGAGATGGGTCCTTAAACAGTTCATAAACAACAAGGCACCGGGTGATGACAGAATTACGACAGAGCTTTTGAATGCTGGCGGCATACCCGCTTTGGAAATGCTTCGTAAGCTTTTTAATTTCGTCATACACGAAGGTAAAACGCCACAGACGTGGCACAGAAGTGTGGTTGTGCCGTTCTTCAAAAAGTTCGACAATACCCTTTTAAACAATTGCAGACCCATCTCCCTGAGCCACGTCTATAAGCTGTTTTCAAGCTATGCTTGCAAGCTACACGACTTCCAGCGTTCTGAACAAGCCAGTTGCCGAAAAGGATAATAGTACTATAGACCACATACTGAACACATATAGAAGCCCGAGGAGTATAACGAGCCTCTATGCTTGGCGTTTGTAGACTATGAGAAAGCCTTCGATTCGATCGAAACCTGGGCGGTGGTGCTGCAGTCTCTCCAACGGTGCCAGATCGACTATCGATACGTCGAAGTACTGAAGTGTTTCTACGAAAACGCCACCTTGTCAGTCCGCCTCCAGAACCAGAGCTCGAAACCTATTCGACTACAGCGAGGGGTGAGGCAGGGCGATGTTATATTTCCGAAGCTATTCACCGGTGCGCTTGAAGAAGTCTTCAAGCTTCTGGACTGGGAAGGACTCGGTATCAACATCAATGGCAAGTACTGCATAACTCATCTTCGACTCACTGACAATATTGTAGTCATGGTTGAGACCATGGTAGACCTCGGCACAATGCTTGGTGGCGTCTGTAGAGTCTCCCAACAAGTGGGTCGAACAAGACGAAAATCATGCATAACGTCCGTGCCGTACCAGCTCCTATAGATGTCTTCACGTCTGATATCCCACAGTGTCTCTAGACGAAAGCCTTTGAACAGTGTGTGTTGCCAGTGTTGTCACTCAAAGGATGATGGAAAGAGCTATGCTTGGCCTTTTCTTGAGAGATCAAATCAGAATTGAGGAGATACGCAGGCGAACCAAAGTCAACGACAAGGTTCTCCGAATAGTCATGCTTGAGTGGCAGTTGCAGGGTACATAGCCAGGAGAACCGATGGCCGTTGGAGCAGAATAGTTCTGGAGTGGCAGTTACGCACCAGACGTCGTAGCAGAGCTAGGCCTCCTGCAAGGTGGACTGACAATCTTGTTGGGATCGCCCATAATTTTCCAAGTAAAATGTTGTTTGTTCTTGTGTTGATTTATATTGTCATATCTCGATTTTATATTGGAAGGAAGCATAATTATTATAATGTTACTTTTGTTTTTATATACGTGTGCTCAAAAAAAATATTAACTACGTATTTTTTGAACATACGATATGTTGTTTAAATGAAGCAAATATGTTTTCCTCTAAAGTTGTCAAAATTGAGATATTACCGGTTGCCAGTTCACAGTCGACATGTCTTATCCGACAACGGATAAACGATTTATACAAAATTTTTACTATCTTAACGAATATAGATTTCCTAATTCCAGTAGAGTAAAAATGTTTTAACTTCCACCACTTAGAATACAATATGCCTGATGAGACGAGTCTTTATTAATTCAGTTCAAGAAGAAGGATTTAACCGCTGAGTATAAAGAATTTTTATTAAATGTGAAAATAATTTAAGCGCCTGTGTGTATTAATATCAGACGCATGGTAAATGGTTTAAGCGACATAAGGTATGGATTTCAGCAGCAGGCTAAATGTTTTAAGCGACATCAAGTATGAATTTCAGGTGCAAGCAAAATACTTTAAGCGACGGTATGTATATATTTTAGGTGCAGGCAAGACGATTCAAACACCTTATCTTACCAAACTTATGCCGGGGAAAATAGCTCAAGTCAAAAACACTAAATATTTGGCCTGTATGAAGTCCATTTTTTCTTAAATTGTAAAAAAAATGTTGTCGCTTCAATCAAAGCTACTCCGAACTGCGCCTAAATTTAATATTGTTTTAAGCGCCAAAAAAGTGCTCAGATCAGCACAAAACCGAGTGCAAACGACGCAGTAAAATCCGGCGATTGCGAATATGTATATAACTCAATATCAGCCAGGATGTCGCTTAATACATTTTGCCCGTGAACCCTCGATATGTTGCTTAACTTGCACTTTGGACGCATCCTACGCAGGCCTCACCCAAGCCCACGTGGAGCGTCCCCTCCCGGGATCCCGCTTAGCTTCACCGTGGGTGTACCTCAAACCCACGGTTACCGAGCCCCCCACCACGACAAGGTGGGGACCCACGGGGGGGGCGGGGAGAAATATATCTCCTACTTTATTAACTTCACCATATTTTTTAATCGTTCATATAAGAAACTCTTTATCCACTCAACTGTACTTGGGAAATTGAATTTACAAAAAAAAAGTAGCTCGATCTGTCCCTGGGAACGCGCGTTCCCGCCGTGCGTGAATGAACACATTTGTGTTAATCTGTGATACATTGGGCAAATGTTGGAAGATAATGAAACTAAATGACGCTGTGATTAATATTTTATGTGTGTATAAACAAAAATCTGCATGTGGCAACATCTAAATTATAGGAAAAAAAAGTTTTTTTCGGTGGTTGTCAGTTTGTGTTTGGCATTTTGGAGCTCCGAAATTATGACGTAAATACGTTGTTTTTATATGTATTTCTACAATTGTTTTACAAAATAATGTTCTTAGGTATTCCTAGTTTGGGATGGCGAATAATTATCGTAGTTACGAAACTCTTGAGATGAATAATTCAACTTGGAAAATTTGTAGTGTTTTAACGGTTCTATTTGTGATCGTGTTTATGTTAATTTACATTACGTACAGTACTCGCCAAACTTTATGGCCGTTCCGAACCTAGCCGCATTACGCTGCGCAGAACACAAAATCAGGTATCAGCGGGACGTATGCGGGGCGTGGAGGCAGGGCACTCCCGCGCGCGCTGCCTTCCACCCGCTAGCGTCCTCGCCTCCCGCGCGTTAGTGTGAGTGCTACGTTCATACACGACTCACATATACGTTCATATAAGAAACTCTTTATCCACTCAACTGTACTTGGGAAATTGAATTTCCAAAAAAAAAGTAGCTCGATCTGTCCCTGGGAACGCGCGTTCCCGCCGTGCGTGAATGAACACATTTGTGTTAATCTGTGATACATTGGGCAAATGTTGGAAGATAATGAAACTAAATGACGCTGTGATTAATATTTTATGTGTGTATAAACAAAAATCTGCATGTGGCAACATCTAAATTATAGGAAAAAAAAGTTTTTTTCGGTGGTTGTCAGTTTGTGTTTGGCATTTTGGAGCTCCGAAAGTATGACGTAAATACGTTGTTTTTATATGTATTTCTACAATTGTTTTACAAAATAATGTTCTTAGGTATTCCTAGTTTGGGATGGCGAATAATTATCGTAGTTACGAAACTCTTGAGATGAATAATTCAACTCGGAAAATTTGTAGTGTTTTACCGGTTCTATTTGTGATCGTGTTTATGTTAATTTACATTACGTACAGTACTCGCCAAACTTTATGGCCATTCCGAACCTAGCCGCATTACGCTGCGCAGAACACAAAATCAGGTATCAGCGGGACGTATGCGGGGCGTGGAGGCAGGGCACTCCCGCGCGCGCTGTCTTCCACCCGCTAGCGTCCTCGCCTCCCGCGCGTTAGTGTGAGTGCTACGTTCATACACGACTCACATATACGCTGAGCTCTGACAGTGTCGTCGCGTTCAGAATAGTTTCATAGTGTTACTTCTTTGTTGTTTCTCGATGCTATCGTTATTGTTTCTTGTTGTTATTGTTATTGTTTCTTGTTATGTATGTATATATGGTTACCATTTTCATTGATCATGCCTCGCGGTCGTTTTAATGATTTACGTCGCCAAACACGGAAAATGGTGCTTGACGTATTACCGTTTATGAATAAGTAAAGAAGTCTAAGTTTAAAATTCCCTTCACCTAACTGAATTTACATTAATAGAATTTGATTGGATATGTAATATATTGAGTTGATTGCAGATTCTAAATAAATATTTTTGTTTTCGGCATGATTTCAGCTCCGGGAACTGTCATTCCCACGTACATTATTCTTTAGGTTGAGAATAAGGGTTTTCACAAACGAGATCTTGTAAGATTATTAAAAATTGGTGGTTGTTTTAATTTTAGTTTTTATCATTGCAAGCTGCTACTTTATTCTATTTGAGTGCAGGCGAGGTCCCAGTCCTTGAGTCTCCATATTTGGCGAGAGGTCATATATACATAACTGCCTTCATTTGTTTTGAAATATATGATTGGGGGGGGGGGGGGTCATGACCCCTCACCTTGAACCGCGCCTGTTTGAGCGTTATTAGCAACTTTTGTTTAAACAATTCCTCTCTATCTTGTATAGTTTTGGTGAGCCATTGCAGTGCCACATCAGCTCCTGTGGATCCTCAAACTATACTCATGTACAGAAAGGGCTTGTGACACTGAGCAACTTTAGTTTGAACAGTTCCTCTCTATCTTGTATAGTTTTGGTGAGCCATTGCAGTTCCACATCAGCTCCTGTGGATCCTCAAACTATACTCATGTACAGAAAGGGCTTGTGACACTGAGCAACTTTAGTTTGAACAGTTCCTCTCTATCTTGTATAGTTTTGGTGAGCCATTGCAGTTCCACATCAGCTCCTGTGGGTCCTCAAACTATAGTCATGTACAGAAAGGGCTCGTGACACTGAGTAACTTTTGTTTGAACAGTTCCTCTCTATCTTGTATACTTTTGGTGAGCCATTGCAGTTCCACATCAGCTCCTGTGGATCCTCAAACTATAGTCATGTACAGAAAGGGCTCGTGACACTGAGAAACTTTTGCTTAAACAGTTCCTCTCTATCTTGTATAGTTTTGGTGAGCCATTGCAGTTCAAAATCAGCTCCTGTGGACCCTCGGCCACAAAAAATAATACATTCAGAAGAAATAAGACAAAATAAACAAACAAATTCTCAAACGACATTTATTTTGTAAAATAAAACTTTATATTGTAAAATAAATATATCCCATCAAAATGTGTTTCATTCGTGAGTAGAGAGCCTTAGATCGGGCGGCAATCTTGTCAAAATTTTTATACTGGAAGCCGTTCCCAAAATTCGTATGAATCGTTGAGAGTAGTGTTTTTGTACAATTTATTTCTGTTACCTAAATCACACTTAATATGACGTATTTGGTATCAGTTGAAAGATAAATTAGTTTAATTTATTTAAAAAATTAGTATGGTTACGTTAAACCAATTTTTTTTTAATAAAATTAAATTTAAAAAAGCTGACAAATTACTGTTATCTTCGAGTTTTGACAATTTTTTTAGTACTTGAGGTTTAATTAAAGTAACCTTATCTCCACGTAGTTTCATTCTGTATCTATTCGCTTTTACGTAGATATTTTTTATTTTGGTATAGCTGTACTAGTTTGGTAGCTATTACGTTTTTTGTAAACAAAGGTAGCGGCCGCTCAGTGCCTGTCGCTGACATCGCACACGGCGAGCACTTTGCGCATAAGCGGCCGAGCGCGATGGACAGACGAGTGGTTATTAGATCTTTCTCCAAAAATATTCCGTTTTGGTCAATAAATCATCATCATCGTCCTAGCGTTATCTCAGTTGCATCCAAGACGCCGGGCCTTAGAGCCCGAGGTCATTTGGTCATTTTATTCAAATTTGGAAATCTATCAGGGCCTGTGTGGGTCACAAACACACCCAAATTTTTTTTTTTTCTTTAGAAGAGTATTATTTTTACCAATCTTCCTTTTACGCTACCGAAGCAGAGATGAAGAAATGTGTAGCGAATTGCATAAATGATTTATGACAAGCTTTTTGTTGGCAATTATGAAAACAAACGGAAAGTTAAAAAAAATATTTTTATTTCATTCTATTGAATTGTTTACATTGAAACTCAGTTCAGTTTAAAAAGACTTTACTTGTAAATAATTACGTTAATAATTTCTGATATTACGTCAGTAATTTTAAATCTGTAATTCGTGAAAATACAAGAAACTTTTCATAAAAGGCACACGTAATTTATTTACACAGTCAGAAAAAAATCTAGATCTCTTATAAAACGAAGTATCAAACGATTGCTTCCGACACGTCTTCTATAGGAAATGAATGGATTCGAAAGGGTGTCTAATTTCCGCTAAAAATCCATTATTTGCGAATAAGACACACTACACATACTTCTCAGTGCTCTCATTTCTACAGCATTTATTTTACTTTCAAATCTCTTCTGCCATACCCAAGTTTCACTACCATACATAAGGGCAGGCACTAACACACCTCTATGTACAGCCAAACGTGCCTTTTTGGACACGTTTTGACTGTTCATAAACGCTTTCAGAGCTCCATTCACACTATTACCTGCATTAACTCTCCTTTCAATATCTTCTTCATTCTTACCATCTCTTGTAAACAACGTACCTAAGTAAACAAACTCATTCACTTGTTCCACTCGCTGTCCATCGATCAAAACATTACAAGCCGTTAGCCTTTTCAAAAACCATAACTTTCGTTTTCGTTAAAATCATAATCAAATAAAATTCGTATTTACTGAAATAACAGAAACATGAAAGTTTAAAGCACCATTTCTATTAGCATCACCATTATTGAATTCTTTTAAGCCCAACTGTATCTTCTACTTCTTTTGCCTGCCCTGTTCCCATATTACTTGGGGTCGGCGCAGAATGTCTTTTTCTTCCATTCTCTCCTATCAGCCGTCATCTGATCATTTACTCCCAAGCCCAACTGTATCTAAAATAGTAAAATGAAAAGTTTGATTAAAAGTCTTGAGAAATTAATCACTGTTAAATTAAGTAGAAAATTTGCATTGTTAATTTTATTTAACGCACCTCCCTTGTCTCAATAACAAGACATCATTCCGTTACAGCTGTAGCAAGATTTGATAATATAATTGTTTGTTCGTCCTTTAAGTTCTCTGCACGTTCCAAACATTACTGAATTATACAATCATGTATAATTCAGTATCGTTTCTTCAATCTTAAATACAAACTTGAACGAAACGTTCTTACGGTGCTACAATACTGCAATTTACTTTAAATGTGCAGTGTTTTTGTATTGCTGAATGGTGTTCCTGTTTCCCAAAACTAGATTTACTTAGGCAACATTTTGGATAACTGTCACAATCAAACCTGATTTAATAATATTCTATATGTATAGTAATAGGCTAGTTGACAAAAAAAAATTATAAGTCCGTCCTTTAGATAATTCAAATAAAGCGATACGTATTTTTTTATTTGTAAATTAAACCAAAAATGACCAAGATATAGCTCATTAAAGTTACGTATAACGTCACGCCGTGCTGCATTTTTTCGCACTAAATGACGTCACACGTAACTTTAATGGGCTATATCTTTGTTATTTTTTATTTAATCGAAAAAAGAAAAAATACGTGTCCAATATTTTTTTATAATCTAAAATACGGACTAAATAAAATGTAATTATTTTGACCCTGGAAACTACCCTATCGTAAAGTGATGCAAAGCTGGAATATTTTAGTTATCTGTATATATAAAATCCTTGCGTTACTGACTGACTGACAGCTGAAACCACTGGGCGCAAGAATTTGTTTAGCATGTATGTTGCTTGGAGACAGAAAGGGTGCACAAGGAAATTATTTGCCGAAATTCCCTCGGGATTGGGTAGAAATAGTTAAATAAAAAAATGCGCGGGCGTAGCACTGCAGCTGTCATCCTCTAGTTCTACTGTGTATCATATAAAATACTTCGTGTTATTTCTGTAGACACATTAATTCTCTAGCGGCAATCTATACGAATATTATAAATAAGTAAAGTTTACGAGTTTGTATGTAAATGTAATGTTTGCATAAAGAGGCCTTCTCTACAACTGATTTGAAGTTGAGAAACTAATTTTTGGTCTAGTTAGATTATTAATTCTAGGATCAGTTCTAGCTACAGTCCAATAAAATTAAAGATTTGTCAAAGTTGGTCTCACTATTAATAATTATATCTTAATTCGTATGAGAGTGACAGAAGAACAGATAAATGAATACAAAAACACAAAATTTCTTAGTTAGCTATACTATAATGACGTATCTTCTGTAACATACCTCAGTAGTTTTACTACCTGATTGAAACTACATAGGGCTTGAGTATAATAAATTTAGTTTATCTTTCTTTGAAAACTATTTTTAATGGTTATTCAGTTTAAAAAATTATAATATTTCTATAATTTCTGCATTTATGATGGCGGTGAGAGAAAAGACTTTGATTACACACGCTTTTCATCATTTATCACAATGACAATATTGGTTACTCTACGAACAGCTACTACGCAATGTGTTATTTAGACCAACACAAAAAAAAGAAATGTTCGAACAAAGTGGGATTAAATATTTGGCCAAAACGCAAACCTGTTTTGCATTCGTATCGGAACAACTAGCATCCTATGTGCATGCAGCCTCACGGCAACAATAAAAGGCTCTAACGAATAATGGAAGTCGAGGCAATATCGTTGCCATTGTATGCACTAAAACGCTTTCATTTACCTATTTACAAAGAAATTGTAATACATGATAACATTCAGGATACACAGATTACTTAAATCACTGTTCTTACAATGCAAAAATAAATTTAAATTGATAGCAGTTTAACTTACATTTTTAAAGCTGAAATTGCCAATACGTAAATGAAATATTGCAGGATGAATAATAATAAGTATAAAAGCAAAAACATCAATAAATGTTTATTTGCAGTGCAGTTGATTTTTAGTATTGAAAAGAAAACAGTCGGTATACTTGTGTCCGCTGACAGAGAACTGAGGGCCAATTCTGGTAATTATATTTGTTCAAATTCCAATATCGATCTAGTCTCGGTGTCATAAATGGTATTCTCGTAACTTAACTGACCCTTGAATGAGATCGGGACTACATCGAAAGTTGAACCAAGTGTGAACTAGTGTGAACGGTATTCTGCTAATTATTAGTAGAGCAGGTAAGGTATTTCTAGTTTTTTCACAATGATACCATCGTACATAATATAACCACATGAGTAAATAAACCGAACAGAGAAACAGCTTCTTAAGAGCTTGTAAATTTGTTACCTATTTTGGTAGGGTTGTCACAATAGGTTAAGACAAATCGCTTGTTCGGTATACGACATATTCTGGAATGGACAGATTCGTGATTCGGCAGATTCCCAACTCGACAGGTTCGTGAATTGGGCAGATTCTTGGACTCGACCGATTCGCTATACGGCAGAAGTACAGTTGTAACTAAAATAGCGAGTGGAACCAAAAAAGCATGCACCTGATACTTTTAAAAGCACGGAATAAAAATATACATTTGTTATCAAGGACACGACGTGATGACGTGATTTATTTGACATTCCCAACGATACCACTAATAGTGTTGAATATTTTTCTGGTAATATTTATGATCTATTTTGCTAATAAACATAGGAATCGCCTTTAGCTATTATAAGCCACTAGTTTTACCACGGGGATAGGTATCTAAAATAAGTTTAAAAAGAAATTGTGTAAGACAAATTCATGTCTACAAAACAAATGACTATAAAATGATCAACCATCGATAGGGCTTACAAAAAATAGGTGCATGCGATTTTCGACCTTATTGACAATTCATGATAAACTTCTTTTTGGTATTTTCTTGCTTTCTGACATTGATACGTTATTAAAATTATAAATTCTGAGTTACGTCAATAAGGTCGAAAATCGCATGCACCTGATTTTTGTAATCCCTATCGATGGCTGATAACTTTCTGATAGTCACTGGTTTTGTAAACGTTAATTGCTTTTATACAATTTCACAACTAATGAGTTCACGAGGATCCTCTGGGGGATCTGGCTAGGAGATCCTGGTGGACAACATGCAAACATGTTAAGTATTTCGTTGCCAGCATTGACAATATTTATTTCAAGATCGAAATATTCGCGAAACTTTTGCTCGAGAAATTCAACAAATGAGATAAAATTATCAGGAGGGAAAAACGAATTAAAAAACCCAATTGTACGTTACCATCGTTAAAATCTTTATAATGTCTGAATTATTTCTATTATTGAATCTAAGACTATATAAATATATAATAAAAGGCAGACAGAGCGCGCGGAACACTTGCGTGAGGCCACTAAAGCAAATACAAAATTGAAAAGCGAATACAAACTCGACTCAGTGCGCTGCGATGCATCGCACAGTTCACACGCCACGATCGATCCAGCTTTTAAATTCATAAAATGCTGTCTTGCGTTTTTAAACATTGTAAAAGTTGTTTCTAAAAGCAAATACGGGAAGATGGAATATATTCTTACAGATAACTATGGATTATTTGACCGTTTTATAATATTATTTCGATAAAATTCGTATTTCTGCAGAAAATATGTAAGTGTTGCCAGTTTACGTCGACACCGTTTTCCCTGAATTAGGGAAAATGCACTTGTCAATTGATTATGTAGGTAATAATGATTGTCATGTTAATGAAAAATACATTTACGTATTGTAAAAGTATATTGTAGATTATATTTTTTCTTATAAATATACTAATAGGATTTCCATTAGTATATACATTGTTTTGAGTTCGATCCCCAAACGATCCAAATATTCGTGTACACGCGGCTACTTGTCAAGCTATACACTTTGACCTTTGTACCGTTGTTAGACCTTTGTACCGTTCTTATGGCGTAGGGAATAAGTATCAAAATCGTACTTCGACTATTTAGCTTGACTTGGCGCCGTGTGTACATTAAGTACAGAAACAGAAATTATTGATTGTAGCCATTATTTATTTTTAATTGCATTTTTTTTGGTTACGATTTATGATTATGATATTCATAATTTATTGCATGCATTACAAAATGTTTTTAGCTAATTAATATTTATGACGGAAGCCTATCTATTTATTTCTCAATTTACGAATAAAATTAGTTAAAACTTAACTCAGAGCCTACATTTTTTAAGAAATGTATTTATAAAAGCATACTTTAATGGTATATTTTATTTGAATATTGTTCACAACAGCATTACATATTAAAAGCATTAATTAAATCTATGGTAAATTCTTCAAAACCACAAACGAATATAAAATATTACCTATGTAATATTTTTATATTCGTTTGCAAAAACTATATGCAAAATAGTGGGAGATTATTCATAATCTGGCAACTTTACACACACATAGACGCGCGTGTCCGTACAGTGCCAGTTGCCAAATGTCACTCACACATAGCTGTCAACGTGCCTCACTTAGTTGGACGAATACGCTACATCTGGTCCTTGTTTGTTAAATCTGTGTATTGAATATTAAATTTTTTAATTATTGAATACCTATTGAAAATAATTCACACGATCCAAGGAACCAATATATTTACTTACCGAAATTTTATTACTTAGTTGTATATTAATTTTAATTTGGCATGTAAACGTATTGGCATCCAATAACCATTCCTATTAATGTATTTTCCCATACAATGGCAAAATTCATGTTTTTGTTTTTGAGTTTTTGACATTACCTCTAAGATCAACAAGAGATTATAAATTGATTATATCGAAATTATACTATAAGGAGATTAAGTGGAGCAGAATACCAATTGTGAGTCAATTCAAAATTAAATCCCAGTTCAGTCAAAATTCAGTGTCAGTCTCTGTTAAATACGAGAATTGGCCTTCTGGTCTAATTCCTAGTCATCAGAGATGCTGAAACGTGCCTAAGCATTCATATAATAAGAACATAATTATGATGTCAAATATGTAAAAAAAAATTAAGATAGCGCTTGTTATTTTTTAACTTTGTACCGTACTTATTGTAAATAACAATAAGTAGGTAAGTACAACTTTAACTTTTGTACCCGAAGCACGAATTTTCGTAGTTTACTAGAACTGAACGTTTGTATTCTTTATTTATATTTTAGCCGCATGTATTACTAAAATATTGACCAATATCGGGACTACAGCATGTGACAAACTATAGAATTGTAACATAAAATGTTATTTTTCTTAATCGTTTGATTCTTTATGCGACACAATTATCTAAATTCTCGTTACATAATTATAATTTACATAGCAGTATTTAAGTAAGAAAGTATATTGCGGCAGATGGAAGTCATTTCGCCTCTATTATGTAAGACGGTTACACGCATGATAGTTGTAGTCTTAATTAGCAGTCTAAGTGACTAAAAGGTAATTAGTAGGTACAACGGTTATCACTAATTTCATACAGCTACGTAGCTTTAATTGAACCTAAGACACTATCCAACCCATCGAAGACGTCGCGCCAAATTCAAAAATCCTGAATCACGCAAGCAACTTTCGCGCGCCTAGCAGCATATATAGAACTCCTCAAAAATACGTCCGTTGGACTGACAGTCCACCAAGCACGACCACCCAGCTTGGTTAGAGGCTCCTCCCTCTAGTAGGAGGAACACCACACTTTTATCCTCCACATTGGTGACCATGACGTGACCGGAAGCAGCCTTCACCGGTCAGATCAACAACAGTAACTTCGTTATCATCTTCACCTCGCCTCATTGCGCACTTCACCTGATGGTTAGCAATGGAGGCGCCGCCAGCCAGCATCTTCCTCAACTCCCCGAGTCACTGTAGGACACTACTTCTCATCCTCCCTCTAGTTGGGGGAACACCACACCGTTCTTCCTCCACAATTCTATAGCGGGTAAATACAAAATAGGAATATTAAATGTACATATTTTGTAAATTTGTGTAAGCTACCAAGACGAATAAATTAATTTTGCAAAAAAATATTATACTAGTTTAATATATGGTCAATTTTCATTAAAAAGGGTACAGAGCCTTTATTGTTAGTTACAACTCTTAATTGTGTAATTCATTTCAAAATCCACTTATAAATTAAGTACCAACAGTACTAGCCACATCATCTAGACAAATAGTGCACTTAAGCTTTTGGAACGCAAAGTTAATAAAATAACCTTAAAGTATTGTTACGAGCTGGGGTTCGTGATAAATTATATACACTACTAGCTGACCCAGCGAACTCCGTATCGCCTTTTAAGAGTTTTTATTTAATTCCCTTTTTTCCAAGCACCTTTTCCAAAGTAACCATTGACTTAGCGCTTAATCTCTTATCATTCCAGGGTCTATAAATGATGCAAAAACAAACATAGATTTTTATATAATATTGAATTCCCAATTCCTTAAAATATCGGAGACGATACCCATATCGACTTAAAAAAAATCCCGACCGCCATCTTTGATTTCCTATCCGCCGTCTTTGATCACGAAATAGATGTTGTATTTAGATTCGCCATCCCTTAAAACATCGGAGACGATAACCATATTGAATTTTTAAAACTTTCTCATCCGCCATCTTTGATTTCTCATCCGCCATCTTTGATCACGAAATAGATGTCGGATTTGGATTGCCCATCCCTTTAAATATCGGCGACGATACCCATATCGACTTTAAAAAATAATCCCATCCGCTATCTTTGATTTCCTATCCGCCATCTTTGATCACGAAATAGATGTTGTATTTGGATTCACCATCCCTTAAATCATCAGAGACGATACCCATATTGATTTCTTAAATTTTGCCCATCCACCATTTTTGATTTCCCATCCACCATATTGAATCACGAAATAGATGTTGTATTTGGATTCTCCATCCCTATAAACATCGGAGACGATACCAATATTGATATTTTAAAATTTTCCCATCCGCCATCTTTGATTGCCCATCCGCCATCTTTGAGCACGAAATAGATGTTGTATTTCGATTCTCCACCCCTTAAAATACGAAGGCGATACCCATATTGATATTTAAAATTTTTTCATACACCATCTTTGATTTCCCGTCCGCCATCTTGGATCACTAAATAAATTTCATATTATTAATCAGCGTCCCGAAAATCTCGAAAACGATACCCATATAGATTGTATCCCATTCGTTTAGCCTTTTTCTGCCTTTGACCCAACCCTCCCCCTTCTCGTTTGACCATTTTATTATTTTTGTCTGGCCCCTAAAAGTTGTGGCGTAATTTTATATAGCCTATAGCCTTTCGGAATAATTGGGCTATCATAGGCAATAACAATTCTTAAAATCCGACAGCTAGTTCCTGAGATTAGCTGACATTATGTTTTAGTCTTTTTAGCCTTTTGCCCGGCCCCAAAGGGTCGAAGCGTTATGTTATATAGCCTATAGCCTTCCGAAATAACTGGGCTATCGTATACAAAAAGAATTTTTCAGATCCGACCGGTAGTTCCTGAGATTAGCGCGTTCAAACAAACAAACAAACAAACAAACTCTTCCGGTTTATTATATTAGTATAGATGCCAGAAAAACTGCACTTTATTCACTAACACAATAACGCTAGATACACACACTTAATTTTCACTCCACTAATAAAACACACTATTCACACCACTAGAACAACACTAAACACTTCCGACTTATTTCTCTTCGCTTCTTGTTAATCGCTCCGATATTCAATTGTAACTGTGTCCGTTCCGTTCGCTCGTGCTCTATTTATACTGGCCGGATAACATCACTAGCGCATTCTAGATGCTTCTACAAAACTGTCGAAATAATCTCGAACAGTCGATTACTCGATACAGCAACGCCATCTAGTACAGAGTAGCCTAATTAGCTTTAAACCACCTATACATTCAATCTCTTCTAGTACCCCCATTCACCGATAGATGGCGTAACAGTATGCATAAACTAAACTAAAATACAAAGAAGTTGTCTGCCTTTGTTTATAACGAACGAACAAAAGTAAATAAGCCTTATTAAAACTCCGTGTCTTCAACTAGGAGGTAACTTAGCAGATTTTCGCAGTTAATTAATATACGAGTGAGTGGCGGTTCTGTATGTTAACATTACGTGAATAACGTTAACGCCTAAAAATATAAAGCTGGGATTTTACCGACAGCCAAATTCTTAACATACGGCCTACCTACATAATAATATAACTTTATTAAGGTAAAAACATACTTAGCATACGCTGCAACATGATGACGTATTTTCTAAAAGACTACAAAACGTGAAACATCAATGCTCTGATTAAATTAAATCTTGCTTTTAAACTGGTTTCATCAAGGTTTATTAATTAAAGTGTAATATAGTTTTATTCTTTGACATTACTTTTTATTTCATCAAATTTTTCATTAAAATGTTATCTTGAACAAAAGAAGGGTTATCTAAAAAAACAAAGTTCCACGAGTAATTATATCTCTGTTATAGAAACAACTATTCATACAAACATACATACATAACGTCACGCCTTTTATCCCCGAAGGGGTAGGCAGAGGTGTATTTCTACACCCACTTTTCGCCAGACATACTTTAGTCCCACGTAATAAGGGGCGAGCCTATTGCCGTACCGGGCACATTTCCAGACTCCGTGCGGCTACTGAGAATTTCGTGACAGAAAAACCCAATAACACTGCCCGACCCAGGAATCGAAACCGGGACCTCTCGATCCCACGCGCACATTTATGCCGCGAGACCAACGAGGCAGTCGTATAGGGTTTGATGTCGAGTTTTCCGTCTCTACGCAAAGATGCTATTTGCATCGTGTTATCCCTTAGTCGCCTCTTACGACACCCACGGGAAGATAGGGGGTGGTGACACTTGTATTCTATGCCGTCAACCACACGGCTATTCATTTCTATAAAAAGTTAATGGACGTTTCTAATTAAAATGAAGCAGCGCTTCAATCAGTTCAACAATAAGACGGCAGTCATGGCAATCATTTATGAATGGATAGTTGACCATGTTCTGTTCATAATGATTTCAGAATTCAATAAAATTTCTTCAAAAGTTCATGTTGGTTACGCTCATATACACACAACTGATTGGTGTTATATGTACGCATCACATTTTGTTATTAGATCATAATGGAATTAATAATAATTTATTCAATGCTTCCCCTAATAATGTTTGCCCGTATATAATACAGAACTAGAATGAAGTGTCTAAAACCCTATAAATGTTGATGCGCCTGCAACACAATTTTTTTACGATACATTGCTCTGGCATATACAGACTTACTGTATATCACAGTTGTTTGAAATTATTGTGAGCGGGCATTGTTCGATATAACAATGCGTAAGCCAATGGAATGGGCGTATGGTAATCCGCCGACATCACCTAGTAAAAACAATGCCGTGATGTAACCTAAATACATCTTTACCTTTGTTCAGCTGACAAACCGAAACGGTATTACGGCAAGTGATTAAAAATGTTCAGTCGAATATATTTGGAGTTTGCTAATAAGAGATAATAACCAATTAGGGCCATACCCCTTGTTGCCAAGCCATTCGTAACCCCGGGCTCTTTTAAAGACGAAAAGCAATCACATGCTCACATATTACAAGTAACTCCCTGGGAAGGAAACTTTGATGAGCTCACATTTAAATTTCAGATCGTTCAAAATAAATTTGCAACTTAATACCCTTTCGTGTTTTAATTCTTACATTTTCGAGTTCAGTGGAAAAACTTTTCGAAAGAAGCGGTCGTTTTATGTATTTGTTAGTTTGTATTTCGTTTTAAATTTTGAATGTATCTGAAATTCAAAGTACTTTGTTTTTTGTTACTTTGTTGATTTTCGAACCGTTGACCTCGTTGTAGGTATAAAAAGTAACAAAAGGGTAGAGTTATACTATATGATAATAAATAATATTGTAGTTATTATCTTCATTTTTGGGAATCTGTAGATTAAAATAAAGAAATAATTAAATTCGAACCCGAAATTCTCTGCATGGCAGTCGGTCAGTCCCTCCATTAGGCTACCGTTGCTTGTAACAAATAAATCTTGAGTGAATAGCACAAAGGGACCATACTTTTGTACAGTTGCCACCTTATATGTATAAAATACCTGTTATAACAAAGGCTCATACAATTTCAAACATGATAAACTGATTGCTTTTATTTTAAGTAAATAATTAATATTGTCAGGATCGTTGCAAATGGCGTTCCGTAGTCTCTGTCTACCCCTCCGGGAAACAGGCGTGAGTCTACGTATGTATGTAATTAATATTGGTAAGTGATAATTCCATGAAGACGATATTTACCATTCGTCTTTCAAAGAAATCTAAGCAATAAAGGAAGAATAAGCAAACTATCATCAAAATAATATGATTATTGGATTAAATTGCTATTTAAACAATAAAAAAGCTCATTCTATTACAGACCACTCTCATTAACGACGTACTCGTTCCCACTGCTAATGTCCGACCTAGCTTCATTACTTGCTACGTTGCCGGAAAACTTTTTACTTAAAAACTTTCAGTAGGGTTATAACCTTAAAGATAATGTTTTATTTACTTTTATCAACAGAAAGAATATTTCGAACTATGCTTAAGATATGTAGCAAATTATTCGTCACCTATTGGTTTGGCAGACAGGCTCCTTCTCATAATAAGAAGTCTAAGGCTATAGGCCACCACGCTGGTAAAGTGCGGGTTGGCAGATTTAAGAGGTCTCCTAGAAAATTGTAGAAAGCTCTTAGGTGTTCTCACGATATTTTCCTCCACCGCTTAGCAAACAAAAAAAAACCACATGGTACGCGCCGAGGGATAGTACTCGAGACCCTCTGCGTAGTAGTATTTTAGTCTATCTACTAAGCTATCGCTGCCTACTTATTAGTTATCAGAATAACTCAATTATTTACGGCATTGAATTCGTAAATAATAAAAATAATACGTACTTTTCTGTTCAGTAACTAGTAAACCCCAAGTAAATTAATGAACAACAATATTTAACTAACGAATACAAATAATAAAAAGGCTCAAAACAACAGTTTGCTTTGAGCCTTTTTCCCGTGTGGGAAACGAATGCGAGTATTGTGAAAAATCGTGGCGGGCGCCTAAACCACTACGCCATATTTTCAGACGCATCTTTGAATTTAAAAGTAAAATAATCATACATAAATATTACTATATTTTTTTAAACTGAAACTGTATCAATATTTATACAGAGAGTTCCCGAAGACTCGCAAATAGTATGTCACATTCAAACTGCGCGGCAAACGTTGAATAGCTTATTATCTGGCTAGATACAAAGAGCTGTAACAAAAAATAGTCAACGTTCGTGAACATTTTAAATACCTACATTTTTGGGAGACTACAGAGGCCATCGAGCATTGTGCTTAGGTCTTCCATGGTCTCAGCCATGACTACGATATCGTCTGCGAATCGAAGGTAAGTGATGTACTCGCCGTTGATGTTGATGCCGAGTCCATTCCAGTCCAGAAGCTTGAAAACATCGTCCAGTGCAGTGGTAAACAGTTTCGGGGATATGACATCCCCCTGTCTCACCCCTCGCTGGAGTTGAATAGGTTTCGAACTCTGGTCCTGGAGGCGGACTGACATAGTGGTGTTTTCATACAAACACTTTAGCACTTCGATATATCGGTAGTCAATCCGGAACGGTTGGAGAGACTGTAGCACCGCCCAGGTTTCGATCGAATCGAAGGCTTTCTCATAGTCCACAAACGCCAAGCATAGGGGCTGGTTATACTCCTCGGACTTCTGTATAACCTGCCGCAGCGTATGTATGTGGTCTATGGTACTATAGCCTTTACGGAAACCGGCTTGTTCGGGAGGCTGGAAGTCGTCTAGCTTGCTCTCGAGACGATTCGTGATGACCCTCGAAAACAGCTTGTAGACGTGGCTCAGAAGTGTGATGGGTCTGTAGTTCTTCAAGAGGGTTTTATCCCCTTTCTTAAAGATAAGCACCATTACACCTCTGTGCCACGCCTGTGGCGGTTTACCCTCGAGAATGACGGAATTAAATAACTTCCGGAGGGCTTCTCTAGCGGGTGCACCGCCGGCCTTCAGAAGCTCACTCGTAATTCCATCATCACCCGGCGCCTTGTTGTTTTTAAGCTGTTTGAGAGCCACACTAATCTCGCGCATGCTGACGTCCGGGATATCTTCGGTATAGTGTCGGGTCAATCCACCTCTAGGGTCTGACGCTGGAGTGCTTGCGGGTTGTTGCGTTGTCGTGTATAGCTGTCCATAGAACCTTTCGATCTCCTCCAAGAGCTCAGGCTTGGACGATACGATTCTGCCATCCTTCGTCTTCAGCTTTGTCAGCTGACTCTGCCCAACAGACAGATCCCTCTGGAACACTTTGGATCCCTTATTCTGCTCGATCGCCTCACGAACACATTTTGTGTTGTATTGGCGGAGATCGCGAGTCAGAGACTTAGAGATCTGTCTGTTGAGGTGCCGATATTTCGGCATGTCGTCGGAGGATAGCAGAACCATCTTGCGCCTTTCCTCTAACAGCTCGAGGGTCGGATCCGAGATCTTTTTGGTTCTCTGGCTTTTCTGGGGCTTTAAAAATTTAGCCCCTGTTGTATGGATAGCATCCACGAACCCGTTACTGTACACGTCCACATCTACGCATTCACCCAGGCATTCGAAACGGTTCTTGAGTTCGAGCTGAAAGCTCTCGGGGTTTTGGATATGAACGGGTGCCGGTTGGAGCGTGGACTTCATCAAACTCGACCGTTCGAGGCTTGTACAGATATTTATTTATTTATTTATTTAAAAACTTCCTGCAAAATACATTGCACAAGGCGGACTTAATGCCTATAGGCATTTTCTCCCAGTCAACCTTTAGGTGATGCAGAGATGATCATGGCAGGTGTGTACTACACATAAAGAGAAAAATTAAAGAGAATACGCAATATAATATAAACTTAGAATTTAAATATAAATACATAACAAAATACATAAGTATACCTATACATATATATATAAATAAATATATAAATACATATATAATATATACCTATACATGAAAATAAATATTTAAGAAGATAGATTACTAACAGTTAATAATATATATACACATGAAAATAAATTATAGTTAAAAAGATAGAATACTAACAAGTAGTGAATTGCTACTGAGAAAGTTCCAACAACTCGCTATACAACAGCTGGCGAACTCTAAATTTGAACGTGGCACGACTAGTGGCCGTCCTAACTTCGGGAGGGAGAGCATTACAAAGAAGGATAGATTGGATATTGAAAGAAGAATGTACTAAGCTAGAAGAGTGAGATGGACAGAGAAGGAGAAGGTTATTAGTAGATCGCAAGTTCTTATCATGGTTGGAGCAGAGATATTGAAAATAAGGTACTAGATATGACGGACCGTTAGGAGAGTGGAGAAAAGAGTATAAAGTCGTCAGAGTACGCAAATTTCGTCGCTGACGAATCGGCAACCATTTTAATTCTTTGCGAAATTTAGAAATGTGATCGAACTTACGCAGATTAAAAAGGAACCGAATGCAATAATTGAGAAGTCGGTCAAGTTTGTTGAGTAGATCTGCATTCAGGTCGAGATAACACACGTCACCATAGTCAATTATGGGGAAGATTAAAGTTTGCACAAGCATTGCTTTAGTTTTGGATGGAAGAAAATTTTTGAGACGGTACAGTGAGCGCAAAGTCCCGAATACTTTTTGGCTGACAACTGAAATCTGGGTCCGCCAGTCAAGGTTGCCATCTATCTGTAGACCAAGATTTTTCACAGATGTCGAGAATGGTATAGCACACCCGTTAAAAGTTACAGGCGACAGGCTTGTGAAATCTATTCTGGAGATCATACGCGGGCTTCCCACAACTATAGCTTGGCATTTTGTAGGATTGACGCAAAGGCCAAATCTGTCAGACCACACTGCTATGGCATGTAAGTCTCGATTAACATCTGCAATGACTTCGGACAGCCTGTCCACCCTTGCCTGAGTGTAAAGCTGCAAGTCATCAGCATACAGATGATACGCACACTGAAGTTCGTGAGTGATGAGGTTAATGAATAGTGAGAATAGAAGTGGAGAGAGAATTCCGCCTTGTGGAACCCCAGCGTCCAGATCACTCCAATTCGACGATGTCTCATCAATGCGAACCGATTGCTGGCGCCCACGAAGATATGAAGAGAACCAATCCCGAGCCTTAGATGAAATATTATGGTGGGAGAGGATGGCCAAAAGTACATCATGGCTGACGGTATTAAAGGCGTTCGAGAAGTCCACCAAAACTAACACAGTTACCTCGGCTTTCTCCACGCCCGCCCTAATATCGCCAGTCACCTTAAGTAGAGCTGAAACAGTACTGTGACCAGGCCGGAATCCGGATTGGAATGGGCTAAGGATGTTATTGGATAGGATGAGTCGGGATAACTGCTTGTGTACGCAAGCCTCTAGGACTTTGGATAGGAATGGGAGAATGGAAATGGGTCTAAAGTGGTTCGGTATAGTGGGATTGGAAATTTTAGGAAGAGGTCGGACGTAGGCTTTTCGCCAGATGGCAGGATATTGACCCGAGGAAAGGGAAAAGTTGATTATGTGACAGATAACAGGAAGGAGTTGGTCAAGGACAGTGGTAATCATGCGACGACTGATATTATCGTACCCGACTGCCCTTGACTTAATGGAGAGGATCGACTTTTTGACTTCATCTAAGGTGACGGGAGAAAAATTAAAAGGATTTGTATCAAGTGTAGGCAGTCCCTCAAGATAGTCAATCGTTTGACAGATGGTTAGACGATCCAGAGTATTCGAAGTTATGAAATGAGTATTGATATCGTCTAACCCAATAGTCTCCGGCAGACTGCACTGCCTCGATCTGCCTATCCCCAAAGTCCCTAGAAATCGCCAGATATCACCTGGCGATCCACAATCGATATTGCTTATGATGTGTCGGCGTTTGGCATTGCGTATTATCTGGTTGCAGCGATTTCTTGCAGCCTTATAATAAGCCCAGCTATCATCCGAGCGATTCCGTTTGAATGCTCTGAATGCCCGATCTCGTCTCTTCATTGCCATCAGAATTAACCTAGACATCCAAGGCACTGGTGGACGTTTCAACCTAACCTTCCTAATAGGGGCGTGATCGTCATAAAACCGTATAACAGCGGTATTGAAGAGGTCAAGCTTCTGATCGATATTGACTACCACCATCAGAGGTTCCCAGTCGATCAAGGAGGCATCTGAAGAGAGCATATCCACATTCATCCGGGCAAAGCAACGCTTGTGCAATACAGGTTGAGGTTTGGGAGGGTTAAGGGCATAGGCAAGAAAAATGAGGTCATGGTGGGAAAAGCCGGGAGCAGGATACTGACCATGGGAAGATACTAAGGACGGACTTGAGGTTAACATCAAGTCAAGCCAAGTGTCGTCGCCATTATTGTTGTGATGAGTGGCTTGCAGTGGTAATACACTTAGACTGGCTGACTCGAGGATGTGTAGGAGTTTTTGTGCACGAGGAGACTGGACAGAAAGGAGGTTGGTATTGAAATCTCCCATAATGACGTGATGTTCGTACTCAGACCCTAAAGATTCTAATACCAGTTCTATGTCGGTGAAATAATCAATTGCAGGGGGACAATATACTACTCCGAAGACAATATTAGTCCTCCTGACCCAAACCTCTAGAAAAAGAAATTCAGCAGAAGAACTACAAGGGGAAGAGGCAAGAATTTTATAAGAAAATTCACTTCGCAAGTAAATTGCAACACCACCACCTCTTTTCTCTGTACGGTCGTTGCGAATAGAACATATCCCGGTAAAGGATAAGTGGTTGAGAGAAGTTGAGGTTTGAGCCAGCTCTCAGAAATTAGGACGGCATGAACATTTGCATCAGAAAATGCCTCAATAAGGTCACTGTAGTGGGATGCCACACTTTGGGCATTTATATGACACACATTCAGTAATCTATTTGAATTCCTGTTGAATGTCTCACGTACAAAATCACCAAGTGATATGTCAGCAATTGAAGAGAAACTTTCAGAAACAAATATATCATCATCAGTAATCATGTAGGTTAATAAATATATATAAGAATAATAATCATCATCATCATCAGCCCTTTATACTGACCCACTGCTGGGCACGGGCCTCTTCTCACAATGAGAAGGGTAAGGCCATAGTCCACCACGCTGGCCAAGTGCGGGTTGGCAGACTTCACATGTCTTTCGAGAACATTATGGAGAACTCTCAGACATGCAGGTTTCCTCACGATGTTTTCCTTCACCGTTTAGCAAGCGATAATTAACAATTTAATACGCATATCGACGCAAGAAAGCAATCTTGTAGTATCTCGAAAAATTGAACTTTACACCAGAGCCAAAAAACTATTTAAAAAATTCATTACTCGTAAACTAGCTGAATCCGAGAGGACATTTTTGGAACACGTATTTCTTATAATTAAATTTATCAGATGGCACTAAAGATAGTATTCTAAAGTCAGTATAACATGAGTTTTATATAAGTTACAGCAATTGGTATTTCAATTTGAATCATCAATATTGCTGTATCTTGGTAGTTCTAGGATAAGGCACAACAAAATACCTTAAAATGTTAGATAACGATTATGATGTATGTAATATGAATTAAATTTGTAAGTCCTGGTATTTCGTTGTACTTCACATTATTTTTAGAAGAACATCTTGAATTTTGTGTTAAACATAAATAAAACAAATTATTATGTGTAATTAAATGCTGTATATTTATTTAAACAATTTTATTTAGGAAACAATTTTTACCGTAATAATTATTATTATGTATTAAATTAAAAAAATAATCAGTCTCAAAATTAGGAAGCAAAGAATTTTACTGAGGGCGACATTCTCGACTATAAAAAATATCCTGAGCGATATTTTGGACGAAATATAACACAAAATTACTGAAAAAAACATAATTTTGAATTACTTAGGTACAAGTTTCTTAGACCTACATAAAAATCAATAAAAAAACAATTAACTCGAAAAAAATACTACTAAAGTTAGTAAAACACCAATTAAATTTAGAACGTATGAGTAATTTTAGTTTACTGCAGTTTTCACTGATCTTCATCCTCTTCATCAGACTCATTTAAAGCATCTTGCACTTTTTTGTCGCGTTTTAAACATAAGTATTCTTTGGCGTATGTTCTGGGTATTACGTTCTTGTCGACAAGTTTCTTTAAGTCGTTGTATTTTTGCAACGAAACTGGTAGTTTTGCAGAATATAGGCAATATTTTGGTTCGGAACCGTTCAAACTACACAATGTAACCTCTGTAGTTTCAGCATCTGGTAGCATAGAATATTTAACAATCATTTTGTCAGGGTTTGACTTTTTGAATGTAGCAATGCATAATTTAGAAATCTGTAGTTTTTGATTCTTCTTAAAGGTGCTGTTCAAAATGTCTTCAAACCCCATAAAGTCTTTACCTTCCAAAACAGACACTATATAGGGAGCAGGATTTTTACGCGCCATCTCGATGGCTATCGGCCAATGAGACGGTGCCCATAGGGTAGTCTTTTTTACAGCACGTTCAATAGTGGCGTGCATGCTATCCACAGGCATAAAAGTGTGTCCAGGTATCAAGTAATTCATTTGAATTACGTCTATGTTTTTAGATTTTGATAGAAAATATCTTAACATACTCAACATCGTTTTATTTTTGTTCTGACCATAACATGAATCTGAATACAACAGTACGGTTTTGACATTTTGACGTTGATCTACCTCTTGAAGGTATTTAAACACGCAAGTAGAAATTTCATTGGCTCCGCGATGAGCGTCAACCTCGGTCCACAAATTGCAGTAGCCTACTTGTGTATTGCTTTCATAAATTGTCATATTATATACGGCTATTTTCCTTGAGTAATACAGGGCCATATTTTCACCGTGCGGTGTATTTAAAACCTTTTGCATATCAAAACTTGCACATATCACACTTGAATCTTTGGCATTAAGTTTCTGGTGGCACTGAAATCTTTTATAGGACTCATTTTTTTCTCTCAAGTGATTTTCAAAGTTCGAGAGTTCTTCTTCATTTTTAACATCATAATTCTGAATCATACATGTCAAACATTTGTCTTTTTTAGGGACATGAAATCCTATATTGTAATTGGTCTTTAACCAATTTGAAAATACTTTGAAAGACATTTTGTTTACACCATTATCAACACAGTTTTTTGAATAAATGCGATACAAATTAGAAACATTTTTAAAATCTTCAGGTAAGTAAAGGCGAGTCGAATCTTTTCTGCAGTAATGCGAGGGTACCAGAGGTAAAGATGTTATAAATTGTTTTGCATGACTTATTACTTCTTCTTTAGTTTTATTGCCACCACCGTTTTTTTTTCTTTCGTCCAATTTTGCAAATCCCTCGACTGCATTATCAAGTGTGTACAACAGAAGCCTTTGCGTTATATCAAGAGTGTTTATTAAAAATTTTTGACACACTTGTCTCCTTCCATCATCTTCATTTATAAAATATGCGTATGACACATTTCTTCTTGATGATTCGCCTTTATCGGTCGTATAACATTTTACCTCTTTTTTTATAGCACATTGTGTGAGCCAGTCTTTCTGACGTTGTGAGCTACCAAGGTTCCAGTAATAAGTAAAAAGCCGTTGGCGTCTTTCTTCCATTATTTCTCCACAATTCCGTTTACAAATAACACCTTTACAAGGGTTAGGTTTCATAGTTTTAGATGGAACATCTTCTCCTTTTTTATTGGTAAAGGATTGTCCTAAAATTCGTTTCATTTTGTTATCATCTTTAATTTCCTGTTTTTTTTTTGGTCTTGTTTTTAAAATTTGTTCAGTAATTTCGTCCTTTGTTTCAGCGTTTTTACTGTCATTTATTTTTTCAGGTTTTTTACTATTCCCACGTGTTGAGTTCTTTCTTTGCTTTTTTGTTGCTTTTCTTCCTTTTTTGCTCGATATCGAATCATCAGATGTTTCACCTTGGCTATATGATGTACTAGAATCTTCTGATGGAAATGCTTCGTTCAATAATAACGTGTCAGCATCATCTTCTTCTATAAAATCTAGATAGATTTTGTCAAAGTTTATTTTTTTTTACATTTTCGATTATATTTACTATCTTGGGATGGTTCGTCACGGTGGTTGGATTTTAAAACTTCAACAGGTGGGTTGCCATATGTTACAGGAATTTCTCCAATTAGGCTTGGTGATAAATGAACGTCAAGCAAAGGGCTGCGATCTGTATCAGGCACTACTCTGATTCTATTTGGTGATAACTGTGCATCAACAAGAGGGCTGACATCTGTTACAGGAACTGTTTCTGGCATTTCCAAACTATGATCAGATTCACAAGTTACTAAAACTTCATAACGATTCTGTAAGTTTTCATTTGTTTCAACTTCAGCTATTGTACTTGTGGTCAAGATAGGTTGAACGATCTGGGCTATATTTTCCAAGGAACTTTCGTTAACATCATCATTTATAATGGCACGTTCAGCAAACTGTGTTAAATTATTATTGCTATGAGGTAGAATATGCGTCGAAGGAATAGTTTCAATTATCCGTTTTGTCTCAGACATGTAATATTTTGGTTTTCGAAAAGTAGGTGTGAGATCTTTAACAACGCCTACTGCTGCTGATTTTGAGTGATGAGGAGTCGGCGAAAATGAAGACCGTTCTGGTAAATAATATTCGGAACTCATACCTGCGTCTTCGTTAATGTACCTTTTCGATCGGACTGGTTTTCCATATTTATAGGTAACATCACTGATGATTTCAATTTTAGGTTTCTTCTTTTCATCCTTTTCGCAAGTGTCTCGCTGTGGTTTTAACTCATCTTTCCACTGTCGACGTTTTGCCATCTTTACATAAACTATTCAGTTCCACGATATATGATTAAATGAATACCTGAAAAGTAAAATTAAAATAACATGAGAAAATTGAAAAAATGTAAGTAAAACAAAGTCACAAAACACGAAAATAAACGTGAGATATCGTGAGACATGAAATTAGGACAAATAGTTCTGATCTAACGTTTCAATCGATTGTTGATTTATTAGAAATACATACATACAGAATAATTAATTATACAAAAATAATTGTTTTAGGTGTTTCTATAATTATAAGTTTTGTCTCTTTGTTATTTAACACCGACTTCCGAAATTACGTAATATGTTTTACACTTTTTAGTTGTGGTCAGCCAAACTAAACCCCCTCCCCCTTAGTCTTTCGACGTCTGGCCCCAAACTGTAGAAGGCCGGGCCGAACACAGCGCGTGAGAATACGGAGCGGTCGCACTCGTTGCGTGACGTCTAATGTGAGCGGCGCGCGGCAACCCACTAATCCAACCATGTCGACATGGTCGGCCGAGGTACATGTCAGTTTGTACCTAAAATGCGAAGTGCGCCCGGCCTGGTATTACTGCTTCGCAGAAGGACGCGACCATGTCCCATTCCTTTTCGCCCCAGACCATGGCCTCACAATGCACACTCGGTCAGTCTCAAGTGTTTGATAACATTAGGTGTTACAGTGATTTTAAAGCTATTTCAGTCATAATAACTATTCAGACGATAGATAACACTAAAACAACATTTTATGGGTACTGTCTTGTACCAAAATGCAAAAACAATATAAGAAGTACACCTGATAAAATATTTTTCCTATTCCAAAAGATGCGAAAAGACGAAAACAATGGTGTAAAGTAATGAGAAAATAATTATGATGAAGTATCTTCAATATCGAGTTTGTACTGTTGTGAAGATCACTTTATTATAAATTGGTGTCGTATTATTATAATAATATTGACGACCCAGTTGATGTCCCTAGGGAGAGCGTAACAGACTTTCACGCCGAAGGTCGCGGGTTCGATTCCCGCTCAAGTCAAACATTTATGCTCGTGAACATGGATGTTTGTCTCGGTCTGTGTGTTCCCATGTATTATATTATGTATAATAATATATTTATTAAAACACTAATGCTAATTTAGCCGTGTGGTTGACGGCATAGAATACAAGTGTCACCACCCCCTATCTTCCCGTGGGTGTACGACACCCACGGTGACCAGAGGCGACTAAGGGATAACACGATGCAAATACCATCTTTGCGTAGAGACAGAAAACTCGACATCAAACCCTATACGACTGCCTCGTTGGTCTCGCGGCATAAATGTGCGCGTGGGATCGGGAGGTCCCGGGTTCGATTCCTGGGTCGGGCAGTGTTATTGGGTATTCAGTCAAGAAATTCTCAGTAGCAGCACGAAGTCTGGAAATGTGCTCGGTACGGCAATAGGCTCGCCCCTTATTACGTGGGACTAAAGTATATCTGTCGAAAAGTGGGTGTAGAAATACACCTCTGCCTACCTATTCGGGGTTATAGGCGTGAGAATGTGTATGTATGTATGTACTAATGCTAATCTTTCTTTAAAAAGCACCCTTTCTCTCTACTCTTGATGGCACACTTAGTTTTTGGCACTGGAATATAATTATGAGGCACATCTTTGTTCTTTAACCGTAGTTTAACCTTTTCCCCGTTTTGTTTCATAATGTTGTATTGAACATAATTTACGGTACCTTCTTCGACCTGAAATAAGTTCGAATTTTAGTAAAACTCGAAAATAAATATGGAGTGCAAAATTAACTTTTGTTACCTAAGTAGTTTCAGAAAGTAATTACATATTATGTAGTATTAATAATTAAAAACATAATTAATTACTTGTCACTAATATTATAGGTACTACATACATACATAGACTCACTGCGATAGGCAGAGGCTACCGACCGATATTGTTCTAATAATATTCTACCACATTCACCCAACACCTTCTAGCCCTAAACTAAGCAGAGCTGGTACTATGAGTGCTAGATAATGGATTAATATACATATATTATGTCCTTATTTTTGTAAATATATAAGTACATAATATACTAGGCACATGGGAACACACAGACCGAGACAAACATCCATGTTCACGAACATAAATGTTTGACTTGAGCGGGAATCGAACCCGCGACCGTCTGTTATGCTCCCGCTAGGTACATCAACTGGGTCGTCGATATTATTGTAATAATACGATACCAACTTACATTACAGTGATCTTCACAACAGTACAAACTCGATATTGAAGATACTTCATCATAATTATTTTATCATTACTTTACACCATTGTTTTCGTCTTTTCGCATCTTTTGGAATAGGTAAAAATATTTTATCAGGTGTACTTCTTATATTGTTTTTGCATTTTGGTACAAGACAATACCCATAAATGTTTTTTTAGTGTTATCTTTCGTCTGAATAGTTATTATGACTGAAAATAGCTTTAAAATCACTGTAACACCTAATGTTATCAAACACTAGAGACTGAGCGAGTGTGCATTGTGACGTTATCATAAGCCCGCGGCAAAATGGCGTCGTTTTAATAATAATAATTTGAACACTGTGAAGAGTATTTATATTTCGTATCAATATAAATGTTGATCTAATAAGTAAATATAAAATATAAAAAAAATATTATGCATAATTCCCTATTGACTGAGAAATCGGTGAACAATAATAAAAATAAAATACAGCCGAACATAAGTATTACAATTATAGATAGATAAAGTAAATAAAATAACTAAATATGACTTACCTAGCTTTCACTTTAATTGCGCACGTAAAACATCCGAATTTCTTAGACAACGTACGCGTGTTCTAGCTCCTGCGCTCGCACATCGACTGCAATACAATCGGTGAACGGCGTATCCAGGGGAAGATACGGGGGCGGGGGTAAGTTTCTTTAGCGTAATTATAATTGTGGGCAAGTTTCAACTCTATCATAAATGTCATAGGGATAATATTTATTATAAAATCTGTAGAATGAAACGTAGTAAGTTTAAAGCACATTCAAAATTCGAGCGATAGAATTGTAGTATCTCTAGCTGGAATGAAATACTGAGGCGGCGAAATTGCTGTATCTCAATAAAGTATTATTTTGTAACTTATCCTAATGCTGTAAGTGTTTCGTAGTATATAAATGACTGTAAAGAATATTATTATATTTTTGCAGTATCTGTTTGTCATTCAAAATAATAGATTTTATGGTATATACAGCATTTTGAAGTATGATTTTTTTTTTAAGTTAAGAAAAAGTCCACGTCGTATCATAAAAAAAAAACGTCCTAGGAAAATATCGATCAGACCGCCCGACGCAGTATTTTTTGCTGAATCAAAAAATGCAATAAAAATAAAATCTCATTTTTCGAGATACGACAAAATCGCTTTCCAGCGTCGATATAACTCCGAAAAATCATCGGTGCGCGCCTTGGATTCGAACTCGGACCCTCTGCGTAGCAGTATAATAATATTACATAAATATATAAATATATTAAAATTAAAATATATCAAAATATTAATTTGCCAAACAAAATATTATCATCACTGCACCACCCGCCAGCTAAATTTACACATTATACACTAAAATGGGAAAAGAATATAAACATATACACGAAAATAAAATTGGTATTGCCTGATACATTAATTATACAGAAACTCATCAGAATGCAGTGAAACAGGCAGTGAATGCTGCTTTAAAACTAAACACGTTATGATAAAAAATGAACGCTCCCAAAACGTTTTTTAATACACAATCTGACAAGATTGACACATGTCAACTGTCAATATAATAATACGTAGGCCAAATTACGAAAAAATGTGGATTTGTAATAAATAAATTTTGAAAATAAATTAGTGGGTAAACAGAACTTAATAAACAAAAAGTAAATAAAATAGTAAAGTCTTACAGAACAAGAGAATCTAAGTTTTGGAGCCAATAAGACAAGCTTATAAAGTTAAAAATAATGAGAATTCATACAACGCTGGTGTCACCTCAGTTTTTACGAGAGTTCTTGTTTGTTACACCTGACGAAACTGCACTTCCAGCACCGCCAGTGGTTCCAACAGCAGGAGAAGAGCCGTCCAATCGCCCTGGGTACTTGGCTATCAATGAATTTAAGCCATCCATGCATGTGATCTTTGAACGACTGCCATCCGGAGTTTTGATAACTATGGTGCCGTCCTGCGTCCAACACGACCGCATACCAAAGTGCTGTCGAGCACGCCCGAATACCGACTGTCGAGACTTGGTGAGGAATTCCTTGACTGAAATTGAGGACCCCTTGAATCCTTTCTTGGCCCTCCAAACTGACAACTTATCATCCAAGCTGCTGAAACGTACCAGAATAGGACGGGGATGATCTTTATTCGGGCTACCAAGTCTATGGCAAGTTTTGATGGCCTCAGCAGATAGGTTTTTTAGACCCAAAGAGTTTTGTAGGGTGCCCACGATAAGAGTAACACAATCCTCCTTTACGGACTCTGTAAAGCCGGTGAATACAAGTGCCTTTCTACGGTGTCTTGTCTCTATAGTGTCATACATTTTGACACATTCGTTGATCTGCTTTCTCAGGAGCCCAAGCATGCTGAAAGCAAGTTCTCGAAATGTCCGGAACTCTTCAGCCAACTTTGCAACAGTGTCCTTGGCAGGAGCGCTTCCCTGTATCTGGGCCTCCAACTCACCCATTCTTTTTGCAAAGGAGTCTTCCAGGCTTTTCTGTGCAGCTTGAATTTCCAACAGTTGTGACATGTTTATTTGAAGAAATTAAACTTGTTGAAAGTAGTGATGTATAGTTCAAGTATGTAGTGATCAGCTGGCAGGTGGTAGTGTAACTCAAAACTGATTGTTACATGTAACAAACGTGAGTACAAGCTATTTGTAATCAGTTGCACTCAGAATTACTTAAAAAATTCAGTAAACTTTGCAAAATTTAATTAAATAACTTTTTCAAAAATTTTAGATGTTGTAACTTATTTACACCTACCGCCCAAAAAAACAATCAATGAGCCTCTTACCATTCGGTGATCGCTCCCCACTTTAAGTGAATTGATCACGGAGACATCATTGAATATCTGCCTCTTCGTCGACATGATAAAGTCGATCTCATTTTTGGTTGCACCGTCTGGACTTACCCAGGTCCACTTGCGGCATTCTTGCTTCTTGAAGAAGGAATTCATCATATAGAGTCCTTTCTTCTCCATAAAGCTAGCCAGCAAGTGACCCCGGGAATTCCGATGCCCATAACCAAATTGCCCCACTCTCAGCTCATCACCGTCGCGTTTGCCCAGTTTCGCGTTAAAATCTCCCATGACCACGGTGTAATGGGTTTTGTAGCCATGTATAGCCCGAGATATGTCCTCGTACATGGCTTTCACCTCCTCATCGGGGTGCGACGAGGTCGGAGCGTATACCTGTATGACCTTCAGCGAATACCGCTTGGATATTCTGAGTATAAGGTACGCTACCCTGCTCGACACACTCCCGATATTTACCACGTTGGTCACGAGAGATTTGTGGACGATGAACCCGACACCACCTTGGGACTGTTGGTCGCCCTCCCCTCCCCTTGATAATTGTCAGAAAATAATAAAAATACCGACTTTGTGGCGCACCATTTATTTACGGCACTGCGCGCTTTCTTATTATTTTTCATGGATCTACCGATGGTAAAAATGCCGTACAAAAATATATGACCGAAATGTACTCACTCTACCTGCACTTTTGAATTCTCACCAGCACTCAGTTGGACAGCTTACAAGTGACGGCATAGTGCTGAATCTTATTATTTTATGCTCTTATATCGTTCTATATACGTCCCCTGGTGGTTCATATGACCCATCAATTTTGGACATGGGCCTGTAGTCTATGAGACTTGAGATCGCATGTGTATATTCAACAAATGTACCAACGCAGTCTCATATTGTGGTATCGCCACTAATGCAGTGCCTACATCAAAAGCGTCATAGTTGACTAGCGCCAGAAAGTGTTCTATGTTCATAGGCTACGGGTTAATGAAGTAGAAACTCTGGCAAAGCGTAGCTGTCTTCGGTTGGCTAACTTAATGCATGCTCTAACACTATTCCTTTGGGAATAACAGACCCTTATTTATATAGTTTGGCATGTAACGTTGGGTAATAAACGCTTCAACTTATAGCCTCTTAATTTTGCGTTCTCGTGTATTATTTTATTAGAAAAACACCGCTGGCGTAAGCTAGTCCTTGGCATCGAACTTCTTAAGTAATAAAAGTCTGCTGCGAAAAGTATATCACCTAGATTTATCTATACGGTAAGCATTTGGATTAAGGAGTTCGACTGCGCGAAAGGAAATGACTCAAGTTGCTGTCTGACTTTAATATGCTACGAATGTTTTACTACATTATTCCAAACAAAATAATGGCACATCAAGCCCATGACATTACAACAAATCAAACACATGGCATATCATGTACTCCGATAAAATAATATAAATATAGTCCTAACCGATGTATTTCAAGTACTACCAGCCCCGTAATACGGTTACAGCACCGTTCCTCAGAAAACTTTTAAAGTAAATTATATATACCAAATTGCACACACAGGCAGCAATTAACAGTATCAGCAAAACAGCAAATTAGTACTGCCGGGTCGTCTAATATATCGGGTCTAACAAGATGGGGCTAAGACGCACGGGCAGCACAGATTACCGAAATAGAGTTAGAAGGCTTAGCGCGTAGAACACCAGCCATTCGGTGTAACCCATCTTCGCCTATTTAGCTGCAATGTTCAAGTTGAAATCTTAAGTTGAAGCGAAAACCGAAGTAGCTAACACTGAAGTATTGACCAGTTAGGTAACTATTTTAACATTGATACTATTAGTGCTGCCTCATTGGTCTCGCGGCATAAATGTGCGCGTGGAATTGGGAGGTATCGGGTTCGATCCCCGGGTCGGGCAGTGTTATTGGGTTTTTCCAAAGTAGCAGCACGGAGTCTGGTAATGTGCCCGGTACGGCAATAGGCTCGCCCCCTATTACGTGGGACTAAAATAAAGCTGGGGAAAAGTGGGTGTAGAAATATACCTCTGCCTACCTCTTCGGGGATATAGGCGTGAGACTATGTATGTATGTATGATAATATTAGTCTGTAGAAATTTTCATATGAAAATTTGCAATCGGTTATCTCTGTTGCTAAACACAGATAGGAAATAACAAATAGCGACATTAAATCTTAAAATCACTGTATTTACATCATTATATTGTTGATTTTCATACAATTTGAGAAACGAGTAACTATTAATAAAACATACTTTATTTCTTTCGCCACTCGCGGGATCAATTTATGACGCAGCAGTTTAGTTAAAACTGTGTTTAACGATTCGAATCACGTGTCATTTAGCAGTTTATCTATTAGAATTGGGCCTTGTGAATGGAGTATTGCCAACTAACTATCTCTATTTACAATCAGTTGACATTAATCAAGCCTTCTTAAAAATAAACCTCCTAAATTACCTCGTCAATGTATCTTCTTTAAAAGGGCCATAAACTGAGGACTGCGACAAAACAATCAACTTGACACATTTCTTTCCTTTTCATTCACAAGCAGCCTCTTAACGTTACAGGGAAATAAAAAACTTTTTCGTATTTTCATTAAGTGAAGTCGTTAAAGGTATAAATTTTAATGATTGCGAGCAAGTTGTGCAAGTAATGAGCTTTTGGATCGAGACTTAGAGTGAGACCGAGCTTGGTGACGAATTACAAACCATAAATATTCAACGTGTTAACGATTCTTATTCTCATAGAGATTTCTTTTGATACACCTTGTGTTATGAAACTTTGTCTTACGTACCAAGATATTACAGTTTGAAGAAGTTATTCATGGTTGTGTAAAGTCCTTTTAAAATTTCTTAGAATCTCTGTATATGTGAGGATTCTAAAATATATAACGATGTTGTAGATATATGTATTTATATGTTCACTATGCAAATTCACAAAGGTCACCTACCGTGTTCTTAGTGATAGTTGATATTTTATATAATTTCAAACATAATTGTCTACGTTTACCGCATTAGAATTTTCTGTAATGGTAGATGTAAGTATGTTCTAAATAAATAAATAAATAAATAAATAAATATTTAAAGGATTCTTTAGTGCTCGTATTTGAAAAACACGACGAACGTCGCGTTTTATACAAAGAGTTGAGATTCACAAATACGTTGGTAGTAATATTTTGCTATAGGTTACTTCTATAAAATAATATTAGTTAGAAATCAATCATGAATTAGAAGAACAAAAGATTATTATTTCTTAGAGGAAACATTTTACATATTTTTGACAAATTTAATCTATCGATTAAATTTGTCGTAAAATGTTTCCCAGTGATTCTTATATTAAAACTATCTCATATATTTTGTACTGCTTTTGCATTATATATTTGAAAAGATGTGTAATGCAATCAAAAGGATCCAAAATATTACTCTCGCTCTATTTTAATAAACTAAAAATAAATTCAAAACAACAAACAATGCTAATACGAATACAAAAAAACGAATATTTCTCCGTCTAAAGCAGAGACACCAACTGCTAAGTTCGTACGCAAAAAAATTATCACTAAGTCCCTCAGCTCTGGCTTGGAAGCTATATAACACTTCATTAGTGGTCAGCCGAGACGTCCCGGTGGTGGCAATAAATTTTCATCTTTGCAAAGGACAAGTGAAAAGAAAAGATAAATAGTGAAGGAAATCTGCGTTATGAGGGCATAAACTGTGTTGCGTGTTTATTATTTCCGATTAATACAGTCTTAGATAGGAAATACGACAATGTAATGATTAGTTGAGTAAAGACACAGTGTTCGGTGAGTAACAGATTTCCGCAGTGCCAACTGACATTTGACTATTAATTGACAAAGACACAACTATGTATTAATGCACATTACATTAATAGGTACAACATGTAATGAAAATACTTACGTACTATGTATGTGTTGAAATTACCTTATAGACGTAGAGTATTGTCATACTTGGTCAAAATTATTTTATATCGTTGTTCGGCAGTTGTTTTATCTTACGATATCATTCTATATGTCCAGTCGTGCTTGCAGTATTACAATAATTGCTTCTATTCAGATAATTTCTTTTTGGGATGATTAAATAGTAAATCATGCTCTGCCTCAGGCAAATTTAAATTTAAGAGGCAATATCATAAAAAAGTAATTTAGTTCGTAAAGCATTACACGGTATTTAAAAGTGGCTAATTCAATATTTGCGCTATAGTAGACTTTTACCAATTTAAGTTTTTAATTACTGTCGCAAAAGCATCTCTAAAACATTCTTCTCAAGGCCGCAAGCTTTTAGATAAGTCAGTATCTATTTTAGTGTTTATAACAGAAAAACTCGCTTGAGTCAACCATTAAAATTACAGTTTGGTATTAAGCAAAAAGATTTATGATTGTGTGCGTTGAATTTAACTCCTTAATAAGTTACAAGTTAATACTACTCTATATACTCATTAATTCGCCAAGCGTACTAAGAATTAGATAGTCATTGAACAAATCTTAAATATTATAATTATTGTAATACGGTAATTTGGTACGTAATGAATACAAAATGTAGGTATGACACCAAATTCATAACTATTCTTTTAAATTATGATGGGATATTTTTATCGAAGCGTCAATGAAAATATGCTATCACAAGAGCGTGATGAGTGATTTAAACGTCATGATGGTTGAATAACTCATCATGAACGTGTCTTACAAAAATTATATTTATACTCCTAGTATTACTTATATTATGATGTCGGCAATTTAGTTTGTATTCTTCTTCTTCTCAGTCGTACAGTCAGCGACAAAAGTCGATAAACGTGTACGACTCGCCAAAATTCATAAACACACTAGGCATCATATATCGGCATCCATCTTTAGCCACATATAACGGTAAGTGTGTTAATGTTACGAATATCGGTAAACGTCATATTAACACAATTTGGTAAACACGCTCAAAAACAATATTCGGTAAACAATCATAAATTGTAGCATTTGAGCATAATGTGCAGCGACTTCTGTTGGATTGTCGTGTTTATGTCATTTTGTTGTCTTTCTCACAAACTCAGGATTTGAATAACTACTTTTTCAGGAACGAAATAATGTTTAAAAATGCATTTAGGTATTCTGGTAGATGCAGACAAGTTTACTGGTGCAGTTATTTATTCTAAATAAGTATGGCAAGTGAACCACAAAAAAAATATACACATTACAGCTGTGGTGATGAAGTTTCTGCTTAGAATAATAATAATAATTTATTGCGGTATGATCCACAATAGCTTTTTATATTACCTTTGGGGGAAATGAGTGGTTGAATTTGTAGATAGCTCAACACACTCTATTTAATTTCAACAATAAAACCATTTATAATAAACTGATGGCTTGATTTATTTATCAATAAATACACAACACCCGTATAAATATGAGTATAGATAGAAAACAACTTAGTTATAAACCAGTTATAAATGTCACATATTTCTCTTAGCCAAAAATAACAATTGATATTCATGACAAAAACATAACATTGTGGAAAGTAAAATAAAAGCTATAACAATCATTTTGGTAATAACTTTATATTCACAAGCAAACATTTTAGTAATATCTTAAGTGATAAAAAGAAAACTAATTAACACATTGTTATCAACCGTAGAAATTGATATCAGCTTTAATTAAATAAAGAAATTTTTTAAATATTATTTTACTAGCCAGTCATAATGTATTTAACATTAATTTACTATCAAATATCTAATAAAATCAATATTTAATAACTATGAAACTGCTCAAGGATTACGCTCCGGAAGTTTTGTTTGAAAATATTACAAATCATTTATTAAATTCGCTCTCGTCCATTATTGTCATAAAATAACATATAACATTTAACTATGTTATTTTAGGACTCCGAAGTCGTAATATAAGGCCCTAAATATTTTTTTTAAGCCTGAGGAGAAAAGTAGTTTATAATATGATTTAAATTACCCCCATTTCTCTAAAAAGCTGAAGTGTATATAAGTCTGATAAAAATTCGCAGATACACTAATGCTTCAAGTTATCTACAAGGTGTCGTGATTATAATAAAATAAAAATGTCATTCAACTCGCATATAAGTGAACATCAAAGACATGAAATAATTTCTCTGCGTGAAAACGGGCTGCCAATAACCGAAATTGCATTACGTTTGGGTGTTACTGTAAGTATATTATATAATCTTTTTTATGGCCTTGTTAATGTTAAGCACTATCGACTTCTTCTTTATTTAATTAAAGCTGATATCAATTTCTACGGTTTGATAACAATGTGTTAATTAGTCGCCATGATGTTAGAGGATCTCGGCTATCCATAACGACTGGCACAGGTGTTTGATAAAAAAATACTAAACGCAGCATGATGTGATAGTTTGCTACGCTGCTGGCGAGTAAAAGTTGGCAATCGTACCACAATATTTTCTGAAGGTTATGGTGAACTTTTGGGCAGTTTTGTTTTGAAGGCACGTTCTTCCACTGTTTAAGCATATGTAATATAAATTTCTTATACAAAAATGACTGCCACATAGGAGTGTGATAAACGGCTCAATATCAACAACGCTTACAACGTTGTACTTATATTGAAAAGCGCGCTTTTGAAAAAGCTTTTCACTTAAAACGCTTCCCGCTGCCGCTTCCCGCTTGTAAGATCGTTTTATTATTGTTTGCGGTTGAACGTTAGTGACAACGTTGGCTTACACATCTACGAAAACGCAACAAAATTGTGTACCATACATTATATAATTATAATTTAATATATACAAAATTTAAACTATTGACAGTCACAGGTTTAATTTTCGCACGTAAAAGTTCCAATATATTATTTATGTACGTATGCACTTACGTAATGGCCGCGAAAAGCATACTAACACTAACAATACATTGAAGAAAAAACAAATCGTTTAAACGAAAGTTTATGCAACTAAAAACAAAAGACTTTTTACTTTAAATATTATTACGTAAACAAACGACTCGTAATTTAGTAGCTTAATCCTAACGTTGACGTGTTTGTATGTATATTAGTCTCTATGTTCACTTACGTTGAGTTCATTTTCAATATTACTTTAAAAAAGCAGTGAACAGTGCGGCCAACCTAACGTTCGCGAATCGTTGTCGTTCAACGCGCCAGCCGGCAGCGTTACAGTTTGTGATGTTGCTTTCCGTTTAAACGAAATCGGCCTGTTCTTATAAACGAACGCTTATATTACTTATGTTGATAAGCAGATTGTGTTTACAGCTTTTCGTTTAAACGCCCACTACTACTGCCACATATCATAAGTGGGTTTCTTTAGATCGAATTTTAATCTACTCCAGGACCACCTAGAAGGAAGCATAATGATTATACTCCACTTATTTTTATTGCGCTTAATTAATTGCAGCTGTTTCTTTTCTTGCAGCGAAACACCGTTTATTTGTTGACGAGACACTGGGAATTGGACGGTTTAATAAGAGAATCAAAACGTTCGGGAAGACCAAGAAAACTACACGGCAACAGGATGCCGTAATATTACAAAACTACCGTAACAATAGATTTAGTCGTGTCCACAGTAGCGAGAGACTTGCGAGTATCTGCACAAACTGTGCGCTGGTGTTTAAAAGAAACCGGGTTTCATAATAGGCTACCTGCTAGAAAACTACCTTTGACGGCTCGACATCAAATGGAGCGCTTGCAGTTTGCCGAAAGATATATCGAAATTGATTTTAGCCAAGTGATTTTCGCTGACGAGAACACCTTTAAATCGACAGAGGATGGTCGCATGTTACTATGGCGGCTAAACGGCGAACGTTACAGGCCTGAAAATATCAGCCCCAATAGATCGAGTGGTTGGATAAGTTTGGGTTTTGGGGGTGGATCAGCGCCTTGGGACCCGGTGAGTTGATTGAGATATCTGGACGCTTAAATAGCGAAAACTAAGTGGATATACTCGAAGACTCACTGCTCCCAACAGCAAAATTACATTTCGAGACGCCAATTCAATTCGTTCACGATAATTGTGCCATCCACAAAGCCAGACGATGTCAGGCATGGTATCGCAGTAACGAAACGGAAATTACTGAAATCCCATTCCCGGCTAAAAGTACGGATTTGAATCCGATCGAGAACCTATGGGCGCTGATTGTTCAGGCCTGGGAACCTGAAACACCCAGGACAGTAGCTAGCATTCGCGGGCATGTCGAGCGCGTCTGGGAGTCGTTTAGGGGCCAAAAACCCTGTGGAAACATGGTTAACTCCATGCGCGAACGGCTACAGGATGTAATCAACGCTAACGGAGGCCACACAAGGTTTTAATATCACTTTTTTCATTTACTTTAAAAAATTTTTTTGGCCGAACCTAGTTGTTTATTTTTTTATTTTTATTATTTGTCTTTCAAGTGCTTAGTAAAAAAGAGTTCTATTATTTTTTTTTTGTTTTCATATATTTTTTTGTAGAAATAACTGTCATTTTTTACTATTATTTTATAGTTAGAATTATTAGTTTTCTTTTTATCACTTAAGATATTACTTAAATGTTTCCTTGTGAATATAAAGTTATTACCAAAATGATTTTATAGCTTTTATTTTACTTTCCACATTGTTATGTTTTTGTCATGAATATCAATTATTATTTTTGGCTATGAGAAATATGTGACATGTATAATTAGTTTATAACTAAGTTGTTTTCTATGTATGTATACTCATATTCATCCTGGTGTTGTGTATTTATTGATAAATAAATCAAGCCATCAGTTTATTATAAATGATTTTATTGTTGAAATTAAATAGAGTGTGTTGAGCTATCTACAAATTCAACCACTCATTTCCCCCAAAGGTTATATAAAAATTTATTGTGGATCATACCGCAATAAGCTATTATTATTATTCTAAGCAGAAACTTCATCACCACAGCTGTTATGTGTATATTTTATTTTGTGGTTCACTTGCCATACTTATTTAGAATAAATAACTGCACAAGTAAACATATCTGCATCTACCAGAATACCTTACTGCATTTTTAAACATTATTTCGTTCCTGAAAAAGTAGTTATTCAAATCCTGAGTTTGTGAGAAATACAACAAAATGACATAAACATGACAATCCAACAGAAGTCGCTGCAGATTATGTTCAAATGCTACAATTTATAATTGTTCACCGAATTTTGTTTTTGAGCGTGTTTCATTGCGATATTCGTAATATTAACACGCTTACCGTTATATGTGGCTAAAGATGGATGCCGATATATGATGCCTAGTGTGTTTATGAATTGTGGCGAGTTGTACACGTTTATCGAGTTTTTTCGCTGACTGTACACTCCTGACAGATTGGTCGTGGTCATGGATCGTCTACTAAACTGGTTGCGGCTTTTGTGATGCTTCTCCATCTCTCACTATTGGTGGCACTACGTGTACATTCAGTGAGGGAACACTTCGTAGGTGAATTAATGAGGTCCGTCCATCTTGTGGGTGATCGGCCGCGAGAACGTTGGCCTTCTACTCTTCCCTGTACCACTAAACGTTTCAATGAGGATTGGTCAAATAATCTTGAGGATAAAAAATCTTGAGGATTGGTATTTGCACAATTGACGAAAACCTTTGTTTGATGCGAAGGTCCTTAGTTTTATATATTGAACTCTAAATGTGATTGTTCGTAGCGGCAATAAAAGATTAGCCATGTTGAATATTATTGCCTACGCACTGCCAATATTTGGTTATTCATTTCCATTTAAAAATATATCGTTGATTGCTACTCTCACAAACTTTCATGAAGTGTATTCATGTAGGTTATTTTATAGTCCAGATTTAATACGCAAAGCTTCCCGTGTGTATGGTTGTCACATTAAAAAAATAACATAATATATCGTCTTTTTTGTCTCTTTTTCAGAATTTTGATTTATCGTCCTATCGCGTGTGATTAGGGGGCTATAGCTGATTAGGGGAGCTTTTGCCTAATCAAAACACATCATTGTAATAAGTTACACCAACAACTTGCACCGGTTTCCTATCACATCTTCCAAGGTAATTTTAATTTGAGTTTGTCTCGGTATCAAATTATAACAAGCACTGCGAATATTTTGATTACTTCTCACTCTATTTTATGAAAATAATAGATTTCAATCTTTACCTATATTACAACAACTACAGTATTTTTGGCGAATTTCATTGATGATACATTTCTAAGAAATGTAAAATAAGATATCATGTCAAAAACAAAATACGTATCGAATTTGTATTCCTACTTGGCGTAAACAACCGAACGCCACAACTTATACCAGAAAACCAAAAATAAATAATACAAAGCATCGAAGATTCGTTAATATCTGTAATATTTATAATAGTTTTATTATAAAAAATAATTTAACTGCTTGAAACACGAACTACAGTATTAAGAATAATTATCTATGTTCTAATTCAAAATACAAGGTAAACAAATAATCCCTGTCGTGGTGGGGGGGCTCAGTAACCGTGGGTTTGAGGTACACCCACGGTGAAGCTAAGCGGGAAACCCGGGAGAGGACGCTCCACGTGGGATTGTGTGAGGCCTGCGTAGGATGCGTCCCAAGGTGCGGGTGCGGGGGACAGTTCTGTCTGTCCCTCGCAGTCGAGTGCGGTAGCGGGAGGAGAGGCGTGTCGGTGTTGCGTTGCCGCGCGCCCTATCTCCCGCGACCAAATGGGGGCGCACCATCGTTGCGTCGCGGTGGGGCCGCAGAGGAAGAGGAGATGCGGTGTTGCGTTGCCGTTCTCCCGAACCTCTGCGGCCGCTGGGTGTTTTGGCGGCGGAGCCCAACACCTTCATCCACCGCCAAGGGGTTTCGTTCGGGGCCCGCCTGACTATCTGGCGGGCCAATACCCGTCGGGGGTAGCGAGGAATGATTCGGTGAAACCCTACCCTCCAACACATGGGTACATGAGGTGCACGGGATGGTTTTTAGTCAGTAAGAGTCTGACAGTCCCCTTCGGCCTTCCCCCCCAGGGCGAAGGGACTCCATGAGGATTTTCCAACCCGACACCAAAAAAAAAAACATTTCACAGATGCACTCCAACAGAAATTGTTCAAAGCTCAGCATTTCTTTGCAGCCTTAGCTTTTAGAATTGTAGTTGAGCCACAGAATTGGTGCTTTAAATGCCTCAGTCTGGCAACTCTGAGCGCTCACCCAAATACCGAGTGGTTTTGATTGTTGGCAATATAATGCGTTAATTGACGTACTGTTCACGGTTTTTGTGATGATTTGTTTATTGTGAAAGCTGTAGAATTAAAGTACGGTTGTTTTTGTTTTTAATATATTTTTGCAGCTGTGCCATGATTGGAATTGGTTATTCCGTAATAATATGTTATTTCGATTGTTTCTCGATGGGGTTGGTTGATAACCTGCTAAATAATCTAGTCTCAGTTTCTGCCCCCATAATTTTTCTTTCATAAAAGTCTGTCTTTTACTTTGATTACTCGGCAGCTAAAATAAAACTTTAAGTTACCTATTCGTTGAAATCAAACTACGGTGTAGGAATTAAATATATTAGAATTACATTTAAACCAAAGATTCAAAAGCTACATTATTTATTATAATCCGACGTTTCGGCTACTTCACGGAGTCAGTCACGGAGTCTTCCGAGAGCACGGCTTCTGTAAAAATGGTATGTCCTGCATATAAATCTCCGTAGTTGAAATGGTGCCCAACATTTGGTATAGCCCTTCATCATCTTAAATCGACCAAAAACATAATAAATATTAAACCGATCTATTTCCAAATCAAACATTTCTGTCAAAACCATTTTAAATGTGCAAGAGATCGGTGTACACATTGCAATGAGCGATTAGTAAATTAGCTGTTAAATTAGTATATTGCTTAGTGGCAGGTTTGATTGGTTTGTTTCCTATACCTATTTGTTTATCATGGTTCAATTAATTAATAAACAGATAGGCATTACATTATTGCATTATGAGCAACTGAATATTAAACACATTATTCATATGTGGTCGTCAATAATCTAGTTTAGTGTGATGCTATTTGAAACTGTACTTGACTTCGTAAAATATTGCTTACAAATGACAAAATATAATGCCTCCATGGTCCAGTGGAGAACGTCTGCCGATCAAGAAGTCCCAGATTCGATCCCGGGTCGGGCAAAAGTGTTATGAATCTGGCAATGTGCTCAGTAACTGCAATATGCTCGCCACCTATTACGTGGCACTTAAAAATTTTGTAACATGGCAAAATGTGGGTGTTATATCACACCTCTGCCTACCTCTGCCTGCTTTGGAGATACAGGCGTAAGTCTATATAAATATATTTTATAACTGTGTGAGTAAAAAAACCTTTGCGATTGAGAGCTTTTATAGATGATGTAAATATAATTATGTTACATAATGTGGAAACCGTCATAAACAAAGAATACAAAAGGATACCGTTAAAGAGTTATCCTTTACAAAGTCTGTTTTGATTCTCGCTCAGAAAGAAGCTTTAATATAAAACAATATCACCTGTGACCGGCACAAATCTGCAGCATGTACTCTTTAATTAATATTTTTAATAAACCAACATAACGCTGCAACATTGCTCGGTTAGCAACTTTGTGTATAAAAGTAAGTTTTGTTTATAACCTGCTTTCTTACACCGAGCTTAAGAAAACACTAAAACTACAAATAAAACCTCCCTTTTAGTTGTAGTTGACTTAATATATAGCGCTACGGTTTGAGCTTTATACAACTTTAGAGCTGATGAACCGACGAAACGTATAAACATTGCGGGCTCTGAAAAGTTTTATTCATACCGCACGTATTTCATTTATATCGATTGATGGATGTTGCTTTTTATTACCTTAGTCTAGAGCCATTGCATAACTCTACCTTCTAGAAACCTCATTCAGTATTTTGTGACTAGATGTACATTTACATACTTTGCCTTCAAAAAGTTCGTCCTGGTCGTTATACGAAGCACCGGTCACACCATTTAATATGTTATTTTAGATAATTATTAACTACTAGAGTAACCTTCATAGGGCACCCCTACAATTTGCATAGAAAATTCATGCCAGATTTTAACTTCTTGTAGAAGTTTTGGCTGTGTGTCAGCTGTGTGTCAGTTAGTTAGTAACGCAAGAATTTTCTATAATATATTAATTGATGTATATCATTATGAATGTGAAAAGTCAAAGGGCGTATGAAAAGGGTTGTATCTTCTAGACATCACATCGTCACTTTACTAAAACGCCAATCTACATAAAAACTAGAAGAAATTTAATATTTTGTTTCATAGCAAACGTTTGTTAACCTTCCATCTAAAAGCAAAAGTAGCATAACCTTGAAACTAAGCTTAAAGTTTCATCTTCATATTTCATTTCAAACGATATTTTGTTCTTACAATTTCATTTAAACTTAAATCTGGCTGTATAAGCAAGCTTTTCAAACATCTGTCTACTCACTACACACATGCCTATTAAATATATGATACCTATCCTCTTTAATAAAACGTACAAGCTCAGTTTACTTACACGCGCGTAAGGTAAAACCTTCTGTCTGACCTTTACTTACTGAGAACTTTAATTATATCCAACATAGATGATGAGAAGATGCCTTTTGAATCGAAAGCTGTTCGTGGACCAAGTTTTATAACGTAGTACAGTGGTCTATGAAGGATTAAGGCCGCGCGAACCAGAATTAGTTGCATAGGGGCCGCCCAGCCGCCCATACGGTACAAATCATATTTTTACTAGTTTTTGCCCGCATATTCATAGCGATTGCTTCAAAATCAGCGGCTTTTCAAACTTTTGTCTCCTATTTTACCCTCTTTGTTTGGACCAAAAAAAAAATCATCTTTATTGTGTGGCACCTACGTTAAAAAAGTAACCCGCTCTCAAAACTTCATGTTTCTTGCTCCAATACTTAAGGGACTGCGATTTTCAATAATATACCAGTCAGTAAAACAAATTTCATATTATGATATTAATTATAATGACGAACCATAGTCACTACAAAATAGTCGAAATCGGTCCAAAGCGCAACGGTAATTGTGCTTACAATGATTCAATCGCTATGTTCATTATGGAACTCAAATGAGCGTACCCATTACACATTACTTGTTAACTGGCAAAGTCTACAGAGCTGTGATAATTTACTTGTCAGCCCCATATGTAATTATTTAGAATAATTGACAGCCACTTATGATTTACGTACTTTGCCGTGCAGCAGTGATAGCCGAGTGGAGAGATCGACAGACTGCTACGTAGAGGGTCTCAGATTCGAATCCACGGCACGCACTAACGACTTTTCGAAGTTAAGTGCGTATTAACTTGTTAATTATCACTTGCTTATCGGCGAAGGAAAACCTCGTGAGGAAACCTGCATGTCTGAGAGTTCTACCTAATGTTCTCTAAAGACATGTGAAGTCTGACAACTCACACTTGGCCAGCGTGGTGGACTATGGCCTTATCCTTCTCATAGCGAGTAGAGGCCCGTGCCCAGCAGTGGGACAGTATATATAGGGCTGATGATGATGATGATGACAGCCGCTTAAAAACCGTAGTCTAGTTGAAAGTGGGTGAGGCCACGTTTGGAGATTGATGCTTAGTAATCAATGTTGACTAGATACAAGAAATGTCAAAGCATTTTTCATTTTAGATGTGTAGCTGAAAGTTCGGAGCAAATATATTATAATATTGCAAAACTACAAGATGACATTGCACGTAACTGAACCAACCAGATTAAACACGTGTATTGATCATATATTCAGCAAAATAAAAAAGGGACGAAAGTGAAAAATTTTAAGTTGGGTCTTTCCGATCACGACACTGCACAAAAACACCAATTTGTTATCTAAGTACTATATTTATAGAAGAGACTATTTTCATGAAAAATGTGTTAAAATTACGACAATGCCTAGGCAGCTTAACGTTCAATTATATATATAATGAAACTGACTTCAACAGAGCTTTTGATTATTTCCATGATTATTTGTCTATCTTTTTAACTATGTTTTCCAGTACTTCGTAAGACTATTTTATGCAAACAAAGTAAAGTTAAATGGGTTACCAAAGGACTACGACGTAGCTGTAAAACAAAGCAGAAGTTGCGCTTTAATTTTTATAAAAGTCGCTCTTATCACAACAAAAATAAATTTTATGTGTATTCAAAACTGCGTATACGTTGTATATCTAAATTGCGACTACTGCATTTTAATAATATTATTAGTACCTGTCAAAACGTTTGTCGAACAGCGTGAAAAGCTATAAATGAGGACCAAGGAAGGAAATATCTCCAGTCAAAAATTTATAAAAGAGATAAGGCAAGATGATAAGTTGTTACAAGATCCACATGACATTGCTACCGCTTTTAATAACTATCCAATACGGCTGACTAACAAAGATGGTGTAAAGACACGAAACACAAACAAATCCCGTGCTATCAGCAGCTTGTTCGCGATTCCTTTGCGGGAAGGAGAGGTTAAGAGCATTGTTTTATCATTAAACAATACACGCTCCGTTGGCTACGATGAGATCCCTACCCAAATTATAAAGAAATGTATTAATATATTGGTTCCCATTTTTACATATCTTATATTTTTTTCTTTTGAACGGGGAACATTTCCCAAACGATTAAAACGTCAATAGTTAAACAAATATACAAGAAAGGCGATCCTCTTGAATTGTGTAATTATAGACCTATAACTTTAATACCAGTGATCTCAAAATTTTTCGAAAAGAGTATGCAAAAAAGGCTTTCCTCCTATTAGATAAGTTTAAATTTATTAAAAATGATCTGTACGGTTTCCAAAGAGGAAAATCTACTACACTTGCGGCATTTAATTTAATTAGGGAGATTATTACTAACATCGATCAACGAAAGCCAGCAATAGTAACCTTTTCGACTTGTCCAAAGCTTTTGATTTCGTTTCACACGGAATACTTTTAGACAAGTTAGAAAACTATGGTGTTAGAGGACCAGCTCTAAACTGGATAAAAAGCTATTAACATGAACGTGAGCTATGTGTCGATTTTACTATTCTAAGTGATGATGCGGCATTACACCAAAAATGTCCAAATATATGTAAATAGCTTTGGGGTACCACAAGGAAGTGTACTTGGCCCTATTCTCTTCCTTTTATATATTAAATGACCTACCTGACATTACTAATCACAAATGCATACTTTTTGCGGATGACATATCTATAATTTTTACATGTGATAATGATAACCTCGCGACTGGTGAGAGGCCGGAAATCGGCCGCATAAAAAAAGTGCCTGTCTGGCGAGAGGCCGGAACCCGGCCGATCGTCATAGCTCAAGTTACAAAGCATTTTAAAACGATGTTATTATATCTATCTTGCTTGCACGTATATCAATGTGCTTATGAAAGAGCAGGCTAGCATGCAAGCCAATAATATTGGCGCGCTGGGAAGGATTTTTTTAATCTATGCTCAGTGCGAGTTAGCCGAGTTGCCGCGAACACACGAAAATTTCACCACTTACATAAAGTGAATTTGTTAAGTGATTTATCGTGAATTGCTCGTGATTTTTAAACAGAAAGGATGTTTGGGTAAGTAACCTAATATTAAATACCTTCTACTTGTGTTTTATGTAAGTTTTCATTCAAAATATATCATCATCAGTAAAATTGAATGCTCGCGACTGCCAAAATCAAAACATTCGTGCATGATTTTAGGCAAAACGTAAAAGCAATGTATCTATTTATTTGTTTGTTTAGTAAGAATATATCATAATTTATGCTTGTACAATAGTCAAATACGCAGAATTGGAGCATAAATTCAATAATTCTAGTAAATACGCAATGTTAGTATCGCCACGGTATCGCCGTCCCAAAATGAAATCCGAGCCATTCACATCGGCTTTTGTTCGGGCGACTTCGTGGAATTCCCTGTGACGTCATCGGGCCGATTGCTACTAGCTAACTATTCAGGGAATAGTATGGATACGGCTTCGATAATATTATAAAATTTTTATATAATTTTGTGGATCATAAGTTTTTTGTTTAATTTGAATTCATGATTTGATGATGTTATTTTATGGATTGTGGACGTAATATTTAGAGTTTTTTTTGGAACGAAGTTCCTTATCGCGCGTTGCGAAAAGGGAAAAGAGGGAAAAAATTAAAAAAAAAGTTGTGTGGCGTGAGTATGTTTCTCTATCTGTCTCTCTCTCTCTCTCTTATAGAAAATGACATCTATTTGTGAATCCAAGATGGCGGACGGGACATTTTTAATAAAATTAATATGGGTATCGTTTTCGGAGTTTTCATGGAGTCTGGTCACGAAAATGACATCTATTTAGGAATCTAAGATGGCGGACGGGACATTTTTAGTAAAATTGATATTGGTATCATTTTCGGGGTTTTTATGGCTTCTGGTCACGAAAATGACATCTATTTGGAAATCCAAGATGGCGGACGGGACATTTTTAATAACATTAATATGAGTATAATTTTCGGGGTCATCATGCATTCTGATAACGTAAATGACATTTATTTGGGGATCCAAGACATTAAGATAAAAACGTGCGCATTTGAGTGAAGAACAAAACATAAAATCAGGTGGGAGTCGGACTCGCCCATTTAGAATTCTGTACTAGAGGTATTGTTACAGGGCAGCTCAGGTCCGAAATTGCTTTAAAAAAAAAACTCAAAGGTCAAAAACAGACTAATTTAATGAAAGAAAATGACTTAAAATAGAATTGACAAAAAACCTAGTGCCCACAACGAAGTCTGTAATAAGAATTTCTTTACCGGAATCGAATAATAATGCATGGATCAGTTTCAATGACGTATACCGCTCATGCCTACTGCTGATCTAAGCATTATTATTTTATATGTACTTCATACATAAAATATTATAACATCCCCCCCGTTAAGATTGATCATACCGGGTAAAGGGATGATCAATTGAAAGTAAACGAATCGCTAACTGTAAAGACTTCGTTGAGAGTTACAAACACTTTACTATTTAAACTAAGATTAAGCAACTATAACTGTAACTTATGTTAACTAGAAAAACCCGAAATATTATTATGAGATAATAGCATGTAGAGATATAAAGAATTCTTGATATAGTTTTAAGATATTATCTATTTTAACTCACAGATTTAGAAATTACAATTAATTACTTTATAGGTTTGATTTAGTTAAAATTTAAAATGTTACTTACAATATTTAGATATAAGAGGTACCAGTGCATTTAACTAATAATAATATCAATAGAACGTTTTAACTAAGGCATTACATTTCTCTTCAAATTTGGCAACGACCTTGTGGAAATATTTGTATGATCGTCAAGGTCATCAGCTGACGAGTCCGTTGATGCATTAACAATGGTTGACACATTATGTCGAATAGAAGGAACAGGGGTTTGACTTACATAGTTCTTGTTATAGATTCTTACACAGCATCCCCGTCTCGGGCAAATAACTCTCCTGGTCTTGAACAATAAATATAGTAACATTAAAATGGCTGTTATATAAGCGAGGGAAAGATAGCTGGTAGAATATTTCTCATAGTGTGACGGTTTAGAGATTTTATTTAACTGTTTCTCGAACTCGTTCATCTGCACACTGGCTTTTACTAAAGACTCTTAATTATTAAATTCGTTTAACTTGACTAATGGGATGTGACTTTTATTGAAATATTGAGTATCACAACATTCGTCGATAACATTAAAGTTAGATAAGATAGTAGTGACGTTGGAGGTGTACGTATCACTTGGGATAAACGTTAATGCTTTATAGTAGGCTTTGCAAGATTTTGGTAAATGTAATATTCCGGAACCGAAAAGAACCTCATCTGTATTACTAAAATTTTCATTACAAACAACATGACATTAACCAGGTTCTGATTGAACGAAAATCCAACGATTACGACTGATCTTTTGGAAGACGTCTATCGAGCCACGCAAGACTCTAGTTTGGCAACTTTTTGGTAACTTAGCATATGCTTCTGTTAGTAACGTAGTTTCACATGTCGGGTTTGCCATTGTCGAGTACACGTTACCTAGAGGACACACATAGCACTGACCTTTCACTTGTTTGCACGCACTGACACTCGCGAGCTGTGAGTAGAATAGTCTGTCCAGGGTTATTGCCAGGTATGGTTTATTCGGTGCAACTAAAGCATAAGTATCGGGAGTATTTAAATCTAATGGGACTGGAAATAGGATGATATGGTACAGGTTATAGAGCTGTGAAAGAACGAGCGGAATCTGCAAAATAAATACTAACTTATTGTCTTGGTAATAACATACGATATCACTAACAGTAATTATTTCATTAACGTTTACTAGCGATAAGGGTATAGGTAGCTCAGAGTGTTTAGGCATGTAGTTGATATGTAACTCGAGCTCCTTATACAGCTGCATGGGACTTAGTACAGTCGGGTGCAAAACGTTCATTTTACTAAATAATATTCCGTTATTAATATCATCTATATCGAAGGATAGAGTCATTATGATACTTTCTACCGAAGTTAATATGAGAGATAACTGTGACTTTAATTCTAATTTATCAGTAGTTTGACTTAACTTTTCGAATGCATTTTCTATAGTTATTAGGTTTTTGTTCAGACGATGTTCGTTATCTTTTACCTTAGACATAGTACTATTAAATGTAGATATAGTGGACTTAATTACATGTATGTTATCGCGCATTAACAACGTAAGTTCTTTTTCGTCTGACTGTACTTTACTAATAGCATTAGTGAACTTGATAGCGTCGTTAACATCTAAGGTCCCGAAAAATGTTTTTAATATAGAGCCACCGGCGTCAATTAGACCCCGTTTAGCACGTCTAGATTCTTTAATCTGAGTAAGATATGAAAGTGATGAGAACTTCTAAATATTACTGTTATGTAGAGCTTTCAAAGAACTTAATGAGTTATGACATTCGGTTTTAAGTTGGGAAGACAGAGTTGTGTTGCAATGCTTTGAAACGCGGTCGAGTAAGAACTCCATACTGTTTAAATGTGGTTGGATGTGACTTAAATCTACTGAGGTGACAACGTTCCAGTTTTCGTTAGAAAATTTGATGTCCAATAATTGGTCATAGTACAGTCCGGGACTTCCGAACAGCTTTGATATAAACTGGCTACCGGAAACGGTTGTGAGGAACCTGGGGACAATAGAGATAGCTATGCTTTAAAAGGCGGGCTTGATTTCGTCATAGTGGTGACGAACATGTTTCCTATCGACTTGCACTGTGACTATGTGGTTACCGTTTATCTTTATGATTTTGTAAGGGCCTTTCCATACGGGTAATAAAGCCTTATTTTGTTTATGATGGCATCGAATATATACCGAATCACCAATATTATACGTTATGGGGCGAGAATGTGAATCGTAATATTGTTTCGAACGTTCTTTAGAACGTTGAACGTTTTGCAATGCTTTTTGGCGACTATAATATAATCTATGATTGAGCGCTCGTACGTAATCAGTGTAAGTATTGTTATCTAGGCTATCGATGGACTTGGGAATATACGGTTTATGACCAAACATGAGTTCAAATGGGGAAAAATCCGTGGTTGTATGTATGTTTGAGTTATAAGCCAACATTGCTGTGTTCAAGTATAAATCCCATGTATGTGTATTGTCTTCTATATAGGAACGTAAATATTCTTTTAGGGTGGAATGACTTCTTTCTAAGGCACCACATGTTTGCGGATGGTATGGCGATGCGTAAATGTGTTTAATACCGAATAGTCTCTCTAATTGTTTGAAAACATCAGAACAAAAGTTGGTGCCTTGGTCAGTGACTATATTACGCGGTATACCTAAGTGTGAGATATAGTGTACAAGACGTTGAGCGGTTTCTTGAGCGGAACAGGTTTGCATGGGATAGGCCTGGGAGTATTTCGTTAGATCGTCTTGTAGGGTCGAAATAAATTTGTAACTGTTAATTCTAGTTTCAGGTAAAGGACCTACTATATCGAGATAAAGTATTTCGTTCGGTCTAGTGGCAGTTGAAGTAATAATCATTGGCGCTTTATTGGAATGACGTAAAGGTTTGTTGACTTGGCAAGATTTGCAACTCTTGACATAATTTTCTATATCTTGGCGCATATTTTTCCACCAATACTGAGATTTTAATCTATCGTACATGCGTGAAATACCGGGGTGTCCCGCAGAAGGTGAGTCATGGTTTTCCTTTAATATACGAGGAACTTCAACGGGCGTTGGGAATAAAATGTTATTATGGTATACATGGATTTTAACGCCTGTTTTATGAAATATAAACCCTAAGGTATTATATATTTTGGTAAATGATATCTTCGTGAAAGGATCTTGAAAATCAGAAATGGCAAATTCCTTTTCTTCTGAATACCAGGTAGTTACCATATCTCTATAATCTCTTAACATATTAAAATATTTTTGTAGATCATTTCATCGTAATGATGAACTCATAAGAATAAATGGGTAAATACATGTTTATCGTTGGACGTACTTTGAAATGTATACAGCTCCCGTTCTACAGTTCTTATGTCAGGTAAGTCTTCGTTAAATTTAGACATTTGTAAAATTTCAGAACAGTATGGAATCGAATCGTCTAAGTCAATGGCAGAGGGGTAAGTTATCATTTTACATTTAGTTTTAAGTAATGAGTCGTTATGTTCTATAATAACAGTGTCATAGGAAATATTTTGTTGTTGACTAATTTGTAAATATTTTTCATATGTTTCAGATGTGGAGGGAGACTCGGGATCGACGGCGAGAACGGGGTTGCGAGATAAGGAGTCAGCGTTGCAATTGATTTTGCCCTTTTTGTAGACAATTTCATAATCAAACTCTTCGAGTTTGAGACGCCATCTTACTAATTTCGAACTGGGGTCGCTTATATTGAAAAGCCATTAAAGGCTTATGGTCTGTTACGATTTTGAATCGTCGCCCATATAAATACGGACGGAAAGTTTTAGTGCCGAATATAATAGCTAAACACTCTTTTTCTGTAGTTGAATAGTTTCCCTCTGATTTATTTAACGTACGGGACGCGTATGCAATTGGGAGATCGTTATTTATTTCTCCTTGGGATAAGATAGCGGATATGGCATAGTTGGAGGCATCTGTGGTTAGGATAAAAGGCTTAGTAAAGTCGGGGTATTGTAAGATAGGAGCTGTCGTGATTTTATCTTTTAAGGTATCGAACGCCGATTGTTGCGGAGAGAGCCAACTGAACTTAACGTCCTTTTTTAATAGACTTGTTAATGGTTTGGTGATATGCGAAAAGTTCTCTATAAACCGTTTATAGTAACCGACGAGGCCGAGAAAGGATTTGATGTCGCGGGGATTTTTGGGTACAGGAAACTTTTGCGAAGGTTGCTAATACTATCAGAAAGTTGACTGCCAAAAATAACAATATCATCCATATATGTAAAACAATGGAGACCTTGGAGACCAGATAAAACGACGTTCATCAGCCTTTGGAATGTAGAAGGGGAATTTTTAAGTCCGAAAGGCATTCTATTGAACTGATAGTGACCTGTTAAGCCGGAAACACCCGGAACGCTGAATGCTGTCTTCTCAGCGTCGGATTCCTTCATACAAACTTGGTAAAAAGAAGATGCTAAATCTAAAGTCGAAAAATATTTACTGTGTCCAAGCTGGTCAAGGATGTCCGTGATATTGGGGATAGGATAGGCATCACCGATAGTTATTTCGTTCAGCTTTCGGTAATCGATAACGATGCGCCACTTGGGTTTACCGGAAGCGTCCGCCTTTTTCGGTATCACCCATATCGGTGCTGACCAAGGGGATGTAGAAGGGCTGATTATGCCTTGATCTAACATACCTTTAACCTGTTTACTGACTTCCTCCTTATGGCATTCGGGAAAACGATAGGTTTTAGCATGGATGGGAGTTTCGGAGGTTGTACGAATTTCATGTTGTACGGTCTTAGTCGCTGTCAGTATGTCTCCGTCTAGATAAAATATGTCATTATATTCTGAGCATAATTCACGCAACGCAGATTCCTCTTCCTGAGTCATATGTTCGCATCTCAAGGCTTTTTGGATCTTATAGTCGCGCTCCAATTCGGATGTAGTAGTTTGGAAACAGGGGAATGTTTGGTTTACGGGACTAGAAGTGGAGGGGATAGTAGGACTAGGCTCTAGCACATAAGACACAGGCTCTAACGTCAACTTGATCGGGTTAAGAATAACTTCGCTTTCAGAGGTATTTAATACAGAGACAGTGATTTTATTATTAGATTTTACTCGAGTTAGACATTTAGAAAATATAAGGTTTGGATATTGATCGACTTTACTATACATAACTAGGCCTTCTTTTAACTCGGGATTCGTTACGGAACATTCTATTAACATTTCAGAACGTGCCGGAATTTTGTACATTACACTCGTGGTTTTTAAATCAAAACATACAGATGTTTCACCCAGTATCTTTAATTTCGATACAGGATATACGATTGACGCATTATGCGTAGACAAGAAGTTCGTACCTACGATACCATCATAATCAAGATTAACATTAGACACGACATGGAAAGGAAATGAAAATGAAAATTGGTTTGACACATCGGGCTTAATAGATAAAATAAAAGTGCCTTTGGTTTGGGCATACGACCCGACATCGTTGATACCTTTAAATTTCACTATATTTTGATCTAGTTCTTGGGCTTTTGAGAGACTAGTGTCCTTTATGAGGCAAATGGAACTCCCAGAATCAACTAAGAGACGCAACGGCATTTCGGAATGAGATGTATACACTTCAACAAACGGTAACGAAGTTTTCTTATTTTGCGCTATATCATATACCATAGGACACTCTATCGGTTCATCTACAAATTTATTTAATAACTCTTGAACTGACTTAGACTCGAAATTGGAACATTTTTCATTTTTGGTCATAAAAGAACTTGATAGAGGCGAATCTTTCGAGGAACTAGGAATATTGTTATCGATGGACCTTACGGTCGAACTAGTACGTAAGAACTGTTTATCACCGTTATCAACGCGGTTCAAACCCGAAATAGTACGCAGCGACGATTTAGACTTAGTGGAATTAGAATTAGAATTTATGAAACTATTTTCGTTAGAAATAGGACCCGTTTTACTACAAACAGTGGATTTAGTAGTAGAATTATTATTTTTAGAAATAGCACTATACGGTTTAGAAACAGTGGATTGGGAAATAGTAGATTTAGTATTTGAAACAGTGGATTTGGAAACAGTAGATTTATTATTTGAAACAGTGGATTTGGTATTTGAACTAGAATTTACAGTACCTAGACTGTGGGACTTGCAACGGTACTGGTTTGCAAACCCAACATCTAGTTTAAAGAGTTAGTACTGTTTTCTATTTCAAGAATCTGTGGAGGCGATGATGTTTCGGATGCCGACTCTATGAAGTTTTGTTGAAAATTCCTAGAGTTATTGGGCAAGTTATTAGTGTGCGAATTGTTATTAAAAGTTCTAGAATTATTATATTGGCGTTTACGACATTGCGAAATATCATGGCCTATATTCTTACAATACCTACAAATGACCGGTGTTGTATTATTCCGAGAACTGTGGAAGGAATTATTTTGCATACGCGGCTGATATTGCAAGCGCGGTACAGTGTCGCGTTTTAACTTATTATAACACTCCGACTCTAAATGACCTGATTTGTTACAAAATTTACATAACTTTGATTTTAAAATAGAACTTTTGCCCAAATTTAGAATTTTCTCTTCTTCGAATGCAATGTTTACTGCTTCATTTAGAGTCCGAGGGTTTCTGCATCGTACAATATTACCAAGAGCCGAATGTAATCCCAAAGTAAATGTATATAATGCTAGATCTTCTGTCATAGCAATACGACCCGCTAATTCTTTCTTTAAGGAATCTGAGTTATGGATTTCGGACTGCAGAGAAGTGAGGCATGTATCAACTCTTAAGGCGTATTGTGCAACTGTCTTATTGAGTAGTTGTTTGCATGACTGAAGTTCTAATAATAGATGATTGTAATGTTTTCTCTCACCAAAATGTTGTTTGAGAAAATCTTTTAACTCCTCAAAGGTCTCAAATATTTTATTTGAACATGCAACCTGTGCTTTACCGGTTAATTTTGACAGTATAAACTTTAGTAAAATACCTTTTTGAGATTCCGACGCGAGATCCAAAGCGTTTCTACAGTTAGTTAAAAACCCGGGGAGAGTTTCTCTTTCTCCGCTATACAGGTGAACAAAATCCCATAAAACTTTAAGTGGAACTTGTTCCGAAAGTGATACTTGAGACCTTTCAGTTTTTGACATATTAGGTATTTAGGATTAACGTGAATAGGAAAATTACTCAAATTGGTAAGTGGCAATAACAATGAACAAAATATAGTACTCACAGGCAAATCACGCACTGGACGAACATAATCGGCGGTAGCGAGCAGTTGAAGAAACCTCTTGAACTGTGACGATGGAGTCGGCCTTGACTGGCCGATGCTGTCAGCGGTAACGATCTTCTTACGGCAGGCGAGCGGTCACAGCGAGATGTGGGCAGCACACCGTCCACGAGACGATGCGTCGACTGGCGAGGTGCTGCGAGCACGGCGAGCGGAACAGGACCCAATACGGCGATATGGGCCCTCGACACGGCGAAATACGGCAAGATACGGCGAGATTCGGCGAGATGCGAGGAGATATAGTGAGATTCGCCGAGATACAGCGAGATTCGGCGAGTTTCGGCGAGATACGGTGAGATGCGGCGAAATACGGCAAGATACGGCGAGATACGGCGAAATATGGCGAGCTACAGCGAGACTCAGCGAGATACAGCGAGATCCAGACAGTTGTACTTCGTCTGGATAGAACCGAAACGCGGCGAGTTGTGGGCACTGGTTGACCTTACTACGTGGAATATCGGGCTTATCGAATTGGTATAAACTTACCCGAATATCCCACTTCTGACACCACTGTTACAGGGCAGGTCCGAAATAGCTTTTTAAAAAAAAACTCAAAGGTCAAAAACATACTAATTTAATGAAAGAAAATGACTTAAAATAGAATTGACAAAAAACCTAGTGCCCACAACGAAGTCTGTAATAAGAATGTCTTTACCGGAATCGAATAATAATGCATGGATCAGTTTCAATGACGTATACCGCTCATGCCTACTGCTGATCTAAGCATTATTATTTTATATGTACTTCATACATAAAATATTATAACAGTATCCACTTAACATACCCATTATCTTCACCTAACAAAGTACCACTATGACTTTTCTGCCAGCACAAATAACTTTGTATTCCATAGTATTCGTATAGACAACAACGTTATATTTGCGGTTTATGAACATGTGATATATCTCAAAAACTGCTGACTACATATCGTTCAAACTAATTTTCCTTAGAAGTTTTCATTACGATCTATAGGATATATTTAAAAGTTTTGAGGGGCACTCATTTTATCACTTTGGAAGCGTTTATCTTTCAAACGATTGAACTTGCGCCAAAATTGATTTTGTAACATGAATGTAATTTTAAAAGACCTATCGATAGACATCCCGTATGTATATTCAGTTAAAATTTTATTATATTTTTTATTACATAAAAATATTTAAAAAATATAAGTATAAATATTTTTATATAAAATATTTTATATTTATGTATAAAATCCAAAATGAATACATCAATGGCGATATTACTAACAAAGTTGAAAGTTAACAGATAAATATTAATTTCACACAAAAATAATCTGACTGTAAAAAAGCCTTATCCATACTATAATAGCCGTTCCGCAATCGGCCGCGCGCATGCGCGCCATCTGGCTGTCGCGCATGCGCAGTCGTGTTCGAGATAAGATAAAATGGCGAATAAATATGCGAAATTACAGATGTTTTTAAGCGTTTTTCGAATTGTTTTAGTTAGGAAAGTATTTACTGTTTTTATTTATGTTATACAGAATATTATGTACTATTTGTAAAATGAGAGATATTGATAAATTTGCACACTTACCTCTTCATAAAGGTATGATTGTGAAGGTAGTAATTTGAGTGTCAATCTCATATGGGTTGCTTTATTTGTATCATACGTTTTAATAAACAAAGTTATACATCTGATGTGTATTTAATAAAGTGCCCTTGAACCGAGCTACACTGTAACACATAAATCAAGTCGTTTTAATAGCCCGACACTCTTCAAAACCACTTGAAATTTCTATGTTTTTTGTGAGTACACGAGCGTGTGATAATTCACGCCGTGATTTTTAATAGCCGTGGTGTAAAAAATATGTATGAAAACATGTGAAATAATAATTATATTGTGTAAATATAATATGTAGCTGTGAGATTAAACAAAAGCTTCATTCTAATTGTTTTAATTTTGAAAATATATGTAAATGTTACACAAATTGATCGCATTTTTTATTTCCCTCTTTATTTTCAGCAGTTTTAAGATTATAATGTGTAATAACGTAAGAATATTTATATACCAATCGATAGGAAACTTTATGAAGAATCTAAATATATATATATATGTTAGCAGAAATTCATAAAGATCACCGAGAAATCAACAAAAGAATGGTTCAGTCCCCCCTCGCGGGGCCCGCCAGCGGCGGGGGGTGGCGGCATACAAGTAGCACCAGTTGAGAGGATAATGACATAAATAAAGCAATTGACTCCATTATCCTATGGTTACATGAAAACAATCCACATGCCAACTTAAAGAAAACTCATTTCATGCAATTCCAAACTCATCAAACAAAATCAACACCAAGAAGTCTGTCGTATGGTAACATAACAATAAATTAAGTTTCAAACAATAAATTTTTAGGTATTGGACAAGTATTGTGATTGGAAAAAACATGATGAAGGCGTGTGTAAAAAAGTTAATAGCTTTGTGTACGTCCTAAACAGGCTAAGGACTACATCAAACATATAAACAGTACTATTAGCATACCATGGATACGTAGGGTATATACCTACTAAGGTACGGTCTAATATTGTGGGGCAACTCGACTGACTTCTAAAGGGCGTTCCTAAGTCAAAAAAGATGCATCAGAGCTATAGTTGGTATTCCTCCATACGAATCTTGCAGATCACATTTTAAAAGACTAATTATATTGCCTCTACCTGGTATGTACATTTTTGAAATATGTGTATTCGTTAAAACTCACCCAGAACTTAGAACTAAGATGTATTTCCAAGAAACACAAGGCGTGGAGAAAGACTTGTTTCAGAAATGATTCCTAGAACTTCCATGTTTCAAAATTGTTGCTATTATATGTGTATAAAAATATCTAATAAGGTACCAAGCTATGTTCAGGATCTGCCACTGCCAATATTTAAAAGAAAATTGAAACAAATGTTATGTGAAAACAATATATGTGACATAAATGAATGGAAACACAATTTTTCTGAATTTATTTATGGACAGTATTGTTATGTGTTTGATCAATTTTCTTTCTTTAATCAATATTCATTATAATATGACTACATTTTTTTTCTATAACTTTATGCCTACTAATAATAATACAATTTGCACGCCTGATCAGGTAAAACAAGGCCAAATGGACGATGTATTAATTTTTAAGATCTTAATGTAAACCCTTATTTGATGCAAATAAATGATTTATTTATTCAAAGGTCTTAAAAAATCTTGTACTAACAAACGACGTATGTATCTAAGCTACCATCTTTCTGATCTTAATAAATATACCAAGAAAATTAATTACAAAAATTATACTAAGTTCCTAAAGAAGTGTATGTTACAAGCGTAGAGAATAGACCATTCTCGTTATATACACAACTCGAGCACCAAATGCAAAGCGGTGTGGAACACGATAGAAAACAACATTGTCGAGGACAAACCAAAAAATGACATAACCTGCATAAATTATGACAATTACCAATACACTGACAAAGCTGAAATAGCCACCGTTTTTAATAATTATTACAGAAATATGACTACTAATTATGAGAATTTGACCAAAACCTTTATGACATCCTATTCGTATGATATACAAAATAATAATAATTATATTTTTCTGACACCCACAAATGAGACTGATATATATATAAAACAATAAATTCATTGAAAAATACTAAATCCACTGGCTATAATGACATAGAAACCAAGATTTTAAAATTATATGCTAAGGTTATAGCAGCTCTACTCAGCCATATTATAAATTCATCATTTACGCAAGGAATATTTCCAAACGGGCTGAAAAAATCGATCGTAAAACCGATATACAAAAAAGGCGATACTTCTGACTTGAATAGTTATCGTCCAATAACTCTTATTCCTATATTATCAAAAATAATCGAAAAGATCATGCATGATAAGATTTATAGCTTTCTTAACAAAAACAGCATACTCAAAGACGAACAATACGGGTTTAGGAAAAACCACTCAACGACCTTAGCATGTTTCAAATTGATGAAGACGGTAACGAATTGTTTAAATGGAAAAAAATATTGTAACGATATTCCTCGACATGTCTAAGGCATTCGATTTTGTTTCCCATGACACACTATTACATAAGATAGAAAAATATGGAATTCGCGGTAATGCCTTAGACTGGATAAAACATATCTATGTGATCGCCACCAATGTGTAGAAATTTCAGGATATAAGGGGAGACAGAGAATATCCCAAAGGTCACCTTATTTAATTAACAACACAGGAGTACCCCAAGGGAGCATTTTAGGTCCACTGCTGTTCCTACCATACATTAACGACATGCCTGATATTACAAAACATGAATATATACTATACGCTGATGATACCACTCTTGTAATTGAGAACAAAAACAAAAGCGAACTGGAAAGCGAAGCTAATAGAACTCTAGAACAAATGATTAATTGGTTAAATAATAATAATTTGCATGTGAATATAGATGAAACAAAAATGGATCAATTTACTACACATAATAGAACTCCACTAAAACTTGAGATTATATACGACCACAAACAAATAGATGAAGTTGCTCATACTAAGTTCTTACGGATAACAATTGACAATCTTTGCAGTTGGAAACAGCATATTGACGACCTATGTACTAAATTGGATAGATTCGTGTATGCTCTTAACCGTATTAGGCAAATAGCAACTACAGACGCTATACTATGCGCCTATCATGGTTATGTCTCATCTCTACTCCGCTACGGGATTATAATATGGGGTAATTCAACTGATTTCTTGCATTAGACAGCTGTAAACCTCTATTTAAAAAATTCAATATTCTGCCATTACCCTGTCTGTACCTCTATGAAATCAGCTTATTTGTACACAAAAATAGCTATTTATTCGAAAACCACAACTCTGTAGTGTCTCGACCGGGTCGCCATATAAATAAATAAAATGTACCTAAACAACGCATCAATGTGTTTAGTCACAACTAGTGTTGTAAAAATACCGTATAATACCAAAAGGCTATGTATTAAACCGGTATTTTATTATAACTTACGGTATTATTGGTATTTTATGTATTTTATATTCTGATTCAGTTTATAAGACCCTGCGATATTGCGACGAGTTCTAGTGTAAAATATTAAATATATTTTAAGTTTTGATTGTATTCTTTGTTTTAGAATTACTAATTAATAATTTTGGAATTTTAACTTTTGGAAAAATTGATTGCAGAGCTCGAAATTCGTATCTTCGAAACACGTAGATAAATCACGTGTTTCTAAATTGGTCTCACACAGCACATTCAAAGTTAAAGAAAGTGGTGGTGAAGATGATTTAGCTGAAAGTATGTTGCTAGAATGCATTACTGCGTCGTCATCTACCGAGAACGTAGCAACACAAGAGGATTTAGATATGGAGGTAAAAGATCCTCTAAATCTCGGGTTTTCGAACTAGGAAGACAAAAGGCGTGAGCCACGTCTGTGCTTTTCTTATGGATCTTGTATTAAGGTTCGGGCTTTACGTGTCTCCACGCAGAGAGGAACTTAATGTAATTTAGAATAAATAGAGAGATGATTCAAATAACTTTAAGGACCCCTTTGCTCTAACGTACCTTAAAATGTTACGTGTTTTCTTTAAATCATATTTTAACCTTATTTTTATGGTAATATTGTTGTAGCTAATAGTAATTATGGGTCGGATTTCGAAACGCGTCGCCCGAATTTGAGGGTATTGGTGGTGTAGGGGGCTTAAGGGAGTTAGTTTTAATCCCCTAAAAGTAATTTTGGCTGCCGGAGTTGCGTCTAAATATTTTTAAACAATTTTCAAAAACTCTTCATTCAAATATGAAAAATGGAACGTAATTTTAGGTTTTATGTGAAAGTAACTAAATAGGTTGTGTTAGTTTCTATTTTGGCCCTTAACCCGAAAATAGGAGCCCTGCGAAGCAGGGTTCCGACAAACTCAATTTATTCATCATCAGCCTTTAACACTCCATTGCTGGACTAGGCCTCTCCTTTGAAAGGAGGAATTGGCCTACTATACCACGCTGGCCAAACGGGTTGGTATAGGGTTTGTATCAAGTTTTCCTTCTCTTACAGTGCTGTTCTATGCAGAATATGCTCCCTTTGTCGGCTCTTACGACACCCACGAGATGATATGGGGTGGTGAGAATCCGTTTTCTTAATCCGTCACCACACGGACAATTCAACTCAATTTATTAAACTAGTGGAATCAATAAAAGCGATATTTAGGTTTTATGTGAAAAACGTGAAACGAAACGCAACCGCCATCTTGTATGAATTATATTGACAGCTATTGTCAAATTTGTGCCTCATTGCTTTCGAGTACCTAGGGTTAGGTGCGACTGTAATAAGTAACTAAATAGGTTATGTTAGGTTCTCTTTTGACCCTTAATCCGAAAATAGAAGCCCTGCGAAGCAGGGCTCGTCCAACCTTAGTTTATTAAACTAGTGTGAAGAATGTGGAAGTTGGCAATGCCATACACACCGATGTCTGGAGTTTTTTTTTTCCAGAGGAAACCAAGCATTTCCGGCAAGTGAAAATGGTGAGGGGTGGTTCCGAGACCTCCGCCTCTCCCCCTCCAATCACTCACAACCCCTAAAAACGGCGACGTATTTCGAAACCTTAACCGTAATTATTAATAATACAAACTTAAAATATAATTTCTTGCTTCATTCCTGTGCAATTCTACCGTATTCAGTATTTTTAATGATTTCTATGACCATTTACTTCAAAAATATAGAAGAATTGATTTATACATAAAATACCGTAGTAAATGGTATAATACCGTATAATACGGTATTTTTCGTTTTATACATTTCAGTACAAATGGTATAATACCGCACTTGCATCTCTAGTCACAACGCGTACTGTATGGCCATACGCGTGTACAACAAACTAAATGACAAATATAAAATACTTTCATTAAATAGAATGAGATCAGAATTGCATATTCCTATTAAATAAGTCCTATTATAACATTAGCGAATATTTTAATGATAGGAATATATAAGGACTGTTCAATTGTTCATAATATCATAGTTAACGCCACTACAATATTGTATAGGTAATCTGATAATATAATAATTTAGAATCAATATGTAATTTAATTAAACATTATGCTTTTTATGACATTCTAATTTAATTGACTTTAATATTGTATAGTAATGACATTATGTACTGTGTAATTTTTAATGAAAGAATTAACTTGAATTGAATATCTATTTCTTTGTATGCACTAAATATTTGTACACTGTTAATGCAGTAGAATATCATGGACACAATTATATTGTAAGACATTATTGACTATATTCTCACAAATAAATCTATCTTTATCTTTTAAAAAAATATTTGAAATTCACTTTGGAAAATTATGATATACAGACTGTTGGACCCGTTTCTTTATATTAGTTTACTTTAGAACAGAAAAATCAAATGACAAAGAACATAAAAACACATACCGCTTTATATTTATTTTCCTGGAAACGCAGTGTAAACAAACCTTTATTAAAAGAAGTTACTTCGTTGAGATTACCCCCGTCTAATTTTTAATGGCTTCCAGTTTATTATTTGAGGCAATCAATTGTTAGTATATAGTATAAATCGCGTTGGCTGCTGGATTTTGTTAAAGGCTCAAAGTGTTTTACAATCTTTAGCCACATAGCCCAAAATACGATGGCCCATATGACCCTACAAAATATTTTGGTGGCATATTGCCACCAAATTATATAGACTAAATAAGCGACTATATGATAAGTTTGCGAACAAATAAGTGAACATGAATTTGGCATACGTTTCCACAAATTACTCACACAAGTCCCCTTCTTATGTAAACACAGAAATTCAATTATTACTCACCACCAAACATACCAAATAACAGTATGCTGCCCAATCCTTTTTCTGATGAAGCGTTGTAGCACATTATTTGGCAAGTCACTCACGTTCATGTTGTCTTACAAATTAAGAAGCGCCGAGAAACGACCGTATTCGTTTTGGCAAAGCCTTAAAAAGAAAATAAAAGAAAAATTACACCGCACCCGCTTCTAGTTGAGTGATAAGTTGATGTGGTCATGTACACATTTTGATAGTTAGACACGCTCAGGACCGTTTGCTTGGTAAATTGTCTTTTCAAAATTTATCTCAAACGTGAAAAATCTCATTGTTGACCAAATCGAGGCAACATATCATGTATTTTCACTATGAAAAATAACTATTACTAAAATGATAGGATGATAAACACTTCATATGTGGTCGTCAATAATCTAGTTTAGTGTGATGCTATTTGAAACTGTACTTGACTTCGTAAAATATTGCTTACAAATGACAAAATATAATGCCTCCATGGTCCAGTGGAGAACGTCTGCCGATCAAGAAGTCCCAGATTCGATCCCGGGTCGGGCAAAAGTGTTATGAATCTGGCAATGTGCTCAGTAACTGCAATATGCTCGCCACCTATTACGTGGCACTTAAAAATTTTGTAACATGGCAAAATGTGGGTGTTATATTACACCTCTGCCTACCTCTGCCTGCTTTGGAGATACAGGCGTAAGTCTATATAAATATATTTTATAACTGTGTGAGTAAAAAAACCTTTGCGATTGAGAGCTTTTATAGATGATGTAAATATAATTATGTTACATAATGTGAAAACCGTCATAAACAAAGAATACAAAAGGATACCGTTAAAGAGTTATCCTTTACAAAGTCTGTTTTGATTCTTGCTCAGAAAGAAGCTTTAATATAAAACAATATCACCTGTGACCGGCACAAAACTGCAGCATGTACTCTTTAATTAATATTTTTAATAAACCAACATAACGCTGCAACATTGCTCGGTTAGCAACTTTGTGTATAAAAGTAAGTTTTGTTTATAACCTGCTTTCTTACACCGAGCTTAAGAGAACACTAAGGGCCTGTTTCCCAATGTCAAAGTAAAGTTCTCAGTAGGCTAGTTAATACTTAATCAGTAAGTAAAGCTATCTCACGCGTTTCACAAACGTGAAGTAGTACTAATCGTCACTAAAACTACTCGGTAACTTATAGATCGGCTGAAGTAGTAATTAAACGTTGAGCTGCTAAGTAAGTAGGACCATCTACACCCATCTGTATACCAGATGTTGACAAAATACGCCAAAAAAAGGCATCCTTTTGTTTGTTGCTATACAAAGGTACTGTGTTTGTTGCCTGCGGCACATTTAGTTTGAATTACGTGTTTTCGTGATTTAAAAATGATGGATTTATTTGATGTGATTGAAGACGAATTCGAGGAGTTTTATGACCAAGTGACGCAACCTCGAAGAATACCGATAATTCGCAATAGAGCAAATTATTTATCGGCATTAGATGATGTAGATTTCAAAGCGAGATTTCGCCTGAGTAAAGATGCGGTGAATTATGTTTATTTTCGTATTGAAGATAACATAAATATATATAAAAATAGATGAGTTCACATACTTCTCCAGGCGCACATAGTGTCTTTGGTTTAAGGAAACAACTTTGATTGATGTTATAAATGCTAGCTATAGGTAGTTAGGTAGGTACTTACTTACATAGGTTAGAAACCAATGTAAAGGTAAGTATGTGCCTATATTATATGCTCTTCTTAAACCTCTCCTTTTTTCAGAATGAGTGTGAACAATAAACTAGTAAACAACCGAAACAAAAATGACATAAGCACTGCGTTTTGTTACTACGCAGAGTTATAAAACAATTCTTAACTTTTACTAGTGTAATAAAATAATATTCGAAGTTTTAATAGTCCACTGACTCTAATAAAATACAAAATGTAATAAATAAACATAGTATTTTTAAGTTAATTAGATAAAAATCACTAATCATTTTACATAATCGTTGAACGAAACGCGGAATTTGAACGTTGCCAGTCATGTTTTAAGTAAGTTTATAGTAGTTACTCTTCACGTTAAGAAATGGGCGTGGCGATTGTGAAACGCAGCGGAAGTTACCGAGAGGATTTAACGCCTCAGTAGCATACTTATCAAGTAGCTACTTATGAATTTACTGAGACATTGTGAAACAGACCCTAAAACTACAAATAAAACCTCCCTTTTAGTTGTAGTTGACTTAATATATAGCGCTACGGTTTGAGCTTTATACAACTTTAGAGCTGATGAACCGACAAAACGTATAAGCATCGCGGGCTCTGAAAAGTTTTATTCATACCGCACGTATTTCATTTATATAGATTGATGGATGTTGCTTTTAATTACCTTAGTCTAGAGCCATTGCATAACTCTACCTTCTAGAAACCTCATTCAGTATTTTGTGACTAGATGTACATTTACATACTTTGCCTTCAAAAAGTTCGTCCTGGTCGTTATACGAAGCACCGGCCACACCATTCATTATGTTATTTTAGATAATTATTAACTACTAGAGTAACCTTCATAGGGCACCCCTACAATTTGCATAGAAAATTCATGCCAGATTTTAACTTCTTGTAGAAGTTTTGGCTGTGTGTCAGCTGTGTGTCAGTTAGTTAGTAACGCAAGAATTTTCTATAATATATTAATTGATGTATATCATTATGAATGTGAAAGTCAAAGGGCGTATGAAAAGTATTGTATCTTCTAGACATCACATCGTCATTTTACTAAAACGCCAATCTACATAAAAACTAGAAGAAATTTAATATTTTGTTTCATATGAAACGTTTGTTAACCTTCCATCTAAAAGCAAAAGTAGCATAACCTTGAAAGTAAGCTTAAAGTTTCATCTTCATATTTTATTTTAAACGATATTGTGTGTGTATCTTTTGTCGGATGAAAGTACATATAAATTGGTTAAGACGGACCCTACCAACAAAATACTCAAGCAAACGAGTGACATTGTGAAAAAATACTCCGAACAACTGAATCTGGACGTGAAATACTTAATACCATCGTGTGCAAAACCTCCTCAATTGTATGGTCTACCAAAAATACACAAGGAAAATGCTCCACTGCGCCCTATAGTCAGTCAAATAGGGGCACTAACCTACAGATTGGCTCAACACATTGCGAAGATTCTCTCGCCACTCAGAGGCAAGACGAGAGCGCATGTAAAGGATTCCTACCATTTTGTCAGTGAAATAAAACACCTACATCTCTCTGACAAGGAAACTATGGTTAGTTTTGATGTACAGTCATTATTCACATGCTTACCGGCACATGACTGTATTGAAATAACTAGAAGGAAGCTAATAGAGAACAACATGCCTGAGGAATATGCAGAAATATTGAAACACTGCTTAACAACTGGCTATCTGTTATGGGATGAGAAATACTACATACAAGTGGACGGTGTAGCAATGGGCTCTCCAGTATCGCCTGTTGTTGCTGACATCTTCATGGAGGACTTCGAGGCGCGAGCCCTGCAGACTGCCACCATCACACCGAGGTTCTACAAGCGGTATGTAGATGACATTTTTACAATTTTACCAACAGATAGTGTTAATGTATTCCTAGACCATCTTAATTCTATTCATAACCACATAAAATTTACAATGGAATTAGAGGCAAACAATTCTTTAGCTTTCTTAGATGTACTTGTTATCAGGAACAAAAACAACTCTTTGAGCCACACTGTGTATAGGAAAAAGACACATACAAATAGGTACTTAAACGGTGAATTTCACCACCATCCTAAACAGTTAGCTACCGTAGGAATGTCTTTGTTTCAGAGAGCCTGGGGGATCTGTGACAAGAAACACCTGGACGCCGAGCTTCAACATGTCAAGCAAGTTCTGCAAGACAACAAGCTCCGACCGCCGCGCCAACGTCACAGATTCCCGAAGAACAAGCCAGCCACAGTAGAGAGACAACCTGCTGTCCTCCCATACATCAAGGGCATGACCGACAAGATTGGTTATATCTTGAAGCGAGCTTCGATCAAAACTTTCTACAAGCCGCCAACGAAGATAAGCCAATTATTACCATCTGTCAAGAGTCAGTTACCCTTACAAGAGGCCGGGGTTTACAAGATAGACTGTGAGTGTGGGCTCTCATACATTGGACAAACCAAGAGAAGCATAGGCATTCGACTAAAGGAACATATAGCTGACATTAAACACAAACGCTCGACGAAGTCTGCTGTGTGTGAACATGTAGAACAAGGAACCAACCATTACCTGCGATTTGATAAACCACAGATACTCGCAAAAGAACATCGCTTTGTTCCAAGAATGATACGTGAAGCTATTGAAATTAAAAAACATCTTAATTTCAATAGGGAAGATGGTTGGAATGTTCCTCCAGCTTGGGACCCTGTTATCAGGCTAATGAAACCCAAGAAGGACAAAGTCACCAGAAGGCATCAAGACACAGTGAGCACATTCTGCGTAGATAGTAACACCAATAGTTGAAAAATGTTCGGGTACTTTGAGATAACTTTGAAATTCAAGACAAAGACAAATATCACCTCAGTCTGCCGTGAACATGAATCCTGTAAAGAATTCGAAACGTCGGCTAGTAACAAATTAAAAATGTAGTTTCTAGATCATTAGTTTCAAATGTAATAACTCAGTGAAACCAATACATCGCGATAAAATCCGTAAACTGTAGTTTTATTTCAATGATATTTTGTTCCTACAATTTCATTTAAACTTAAATCTGGCTGTCTACGCAAGCTTTTCAAACATCTGTCTACTCACTACACACATGCCTTTTAAATATATGATATCCCCTTTAATAAAACGTACAAGCTCAGTTTACTTACACGTGTGTAAGGTAAAACCTTCTGTCTGACCTTTAATTACTGATAACTTTAATTATATTCAACATAGAAGATGCCTTTTGAATCGAAAGCTGTTCGTGGACCAAGTTTTATAAAATAGTACAATGGTCTATGGAGGATTAAGGCCGCGCGAACCAGAATTAGTTGCATAGGGGCCGCCCACACGGTACAAATCATATTTTTACTAGTTTTTGCCCGCATATTCCTAGCGATTGCTTCAAAATCAGCGGCTTTTCAAACTTTTATCTCCTATTTCACCCTCTTTGTTTGGACCAAAAAAAATCATCTTTATTGTGTGGGTGCCTACGTAAAAAAAGTAACCCGCTCTCAAAACTTCATGATTCTTGCTCCAATACTTTAGGGACTGCGATTTTCAATTATATACCAGTCAGTAAAACAAATTTCATATTATGATATTAATTATAATGACGAACCATAGTCACTACAAAATAGTCGAAATCGGTCCAAAGCGCAACGGTAATTGTGCTTACAATGATTCAATCGCTATGTTCATTATGGAACTCAAATGAGCGTTAGTTACCCATTACTTGTTAACTGGCAAAGTCTACAGAGCTGTGATAATTTACTTGTCAGCCCCATATGTAATTATTTAGAATAATTAGAGTTAATAAGTGGATTAAGCGTACTCTATCGCACTGGCACAAAGAGGTTGTATAAGGTTTTTTGTCAAGTTTTCCGTCTCTTAGGGAAGATTCTAATTGTTTCATTTATTTTCCTTACGACACCCATGGATTTAATGGAAAAGTAACTCTTTGTTTTCTTAATCCGTCACAACACGGATTGTTTACCTTACTTATTATTATTATAAAACAAAACATGCCAGATACAGCGCAAAAAGTGATTAATACGTACTGATATTCGAACTACCTATTGATATTGGAACCAGTTAAATAAAGTATCTATATCCTCTTCTTATCACCCTTATTAGAAAGAGATGTAACTTCAAATCGGAAGAGTAACTCGTACAGCAGAATCGACACCAACGTTCGTAGTAACTTGGGCTTAATTGTAGTTTAACTTATTTCGGGTCAGCTGCCCGATGTCAGCGTGTGCGTAAGTACTCGTAATTTTAGTACTAAATAACAATCGCATTGCGAAACTTGTGAATAGTAACTTACCCGTAGTTGGGCAAGGGTCAACTTGTTTATCAGCCTCGAGTTTGTACAACAAAGTTAATTACATTAATCTTCTTCAAATAAAAGGTTACGGCTACTAAAATACTAGTTTCTCGTAGAGATTAAAGCGAGACTTGACTAGGCGTTCGTAATAGATCGGGGAAATTAGGCAACGCTAGCACTGCTCGCCACTTGGATGGGTGACCGCATGCGGTATATACATCAGAGTGCTACCGTGCTTCGAAGGGCACGTAAGACTTTCGGTCCCGGTTCTTGTCTCAGGAAAATAATGTTAGGCCATGACGGTGGTCACACATAACACGGGAAAGAAGAAGAAGATTTGTTTCTTAATCACGCGTACACTGCGAAGATGTTATAATGTTAGGAAAATACAGGGAGACTTGAGTATAACCTGCCGACGCCCTTTGAGAGTTTTAGTCTAGAATGTAAAGGGAAACCTACTGAGGGTTTTCCATGACTGTACTAATTACACAGCTCGCAGTCTTTTCCTTGAAATGTTGAATTACTGGTTTTGATATTTTCTTTGTTCTGGTCTAATTTCCTTGTGTACGTAACAAGGAAATCAAACCTATATGTTTTACATATGGAAACCGAAACTAAATACTTTATTTGGTACATTTGCTTTGAACTTTCTTTAATTATTGAAAACATACATAAACGTTCAAAATAATACTATCACGTGTTTTTATTTACTTGAATGAATCTCTCAACATGTTTAGCATTCAAAATAGTGTTTCCCAAAACCTCCTGTTCCTGGACTGAAGCCATATAGGTTTCCAGTGTTACCCAATTTGAAACAAATTGTACTGAACACGTGTTTCGTTTTATCACGAGTCGAGGCATCCCTAGGACTTCGAGAAGACAAAAGATAAAGTTTCGTGGAAATTACAAAACGCGTTTCGAAACACATTTATAATCAAAGAGTTATTAAATTCGTATTTTGTTTATAAGGATTTCATATTCATCGATGTTAAAGCACCTGCTTTTCAACTGAGTCTAGAAGGAGGCGGAACGAAACATTTTATACAATCTCCGTTTATGTTTTGTGTAATTAAAAAGAAAATATGCGTCATGTAATTACATGACGCATATTTTCTCATTTTATTACATGACTGACATCAATACACGCTCTTTCCTTCGAAACCAATGAAAATTAATAAAAGGGAAAAAGAATTTCTCAATATAAAATAACCAGTATAAAAAGCCACTACACTTTCCCACAATCGTCTAAGGGTTGTACACCGAATAAAATGACGCAAAGAGGGGCCCATCGTCCCTTTGGAGGCAATCGAGGCTTAGCCATAAGCAGTCGACCTGCGCGCCGGTGATAGGAAAAAAGCCGCCTCTGGAAAATTGGGCTCTAGGTAAAATTAAAACTGCTCTAGATAGATGAAATAAGAAATTATTCATAATACGAAATCAAAAATGTTGTACTAGCAAATGAGTAATCACATAAACATTTTATTTTAAGAGATACCTACTTAGCAGTAGTTCATCGCAACCGAGATAAAGAGGTATCATGATGAAGTTCATACCATCATTATAGTGTGTGATTTCAATGTGTGAATCCAAATTGCAACGACAAATTTGTATTCAGTGCACACACTATTGAATAGATCACTAACTTCATAATATATACTGTGTCAGCCTTATGATATACATTTACTCGATCATATCATAATACCATGTGTGAACTAAATTGCAACAACAAATTTGTATTCAGTGCGCGCTTTATCGCTGAGTAAATCACTATTCTAATATCGAGTGCGCAATTCTTCGTATACTGCTTCGATACGTGGACGACATCTTTAGTATCGTAAAAGGAGGTAAGCAGGAAGTAGATCAATATGTGCAACACCTTAACTCCATTCATCCGAAAATGAGGTTCACCTACAAAATGGAAACTGACAGATCGTTGTCATTCTTGGATGTCAAAGTGACTGTGAGACCAGATGGGTCCTTAACACACTGCGTATACCGGAAGCCTACACAAACATATAGATACCTGCACGCCACGTCGCACTACCACCCTCGTCACCTGCAATCCGTGGTGACATCACTAAAAAACAGAGCACATGACCTCTGTGACCCTGAGCATTTGAAGCTAGAGCTAGACCATGTTCAGGACGTACTTAGGAAGAACGGATACCAGGTACAACGACGAAAGACGCGGCCTATCAAGCGCGAAAAACATCTGGCGGTAAATAGACAACCGACCTTCATGCCCGACATTAGAGGTGTTACGGATAAAATAGGAGACAAGTTAAAAAACTACTTCATTCCGACCGTATTTACACCAGGGGCCAAAGTATACAACATGGTGGGCACACCAAAGGATGTTCTACCGCTACAAACCCCAGGTATCTATATAATCAACTGCAGCTGCGGAAGCTCTTACATAGGGCAAACGAAGTGGACTATCGCTGAACGTATAAAGGAGCACATCGCAGCTGTAAAGAACCGTCAAACGAACAAATCGGCGATTGCGGAACATTTACTTCAATCGGGCACCAATCACTGGATTATATTTCATCGTCCTCTCCACGGAACGCCACTTTTACCCAAGAGGTGTGCGTGAAGCGATCGAAATCAAAAAACATAAAAAATTCAATCGGGAAGAGGGCTTCAAATTGTCATCGGCGTGGAATCCAGTGATTCGGCTAACAACACCCCACTTTAATGCGCAGTCGGCGAATGTTCAATATACAGATACGGTTAGTGTGTTTTGCGCCGGTACTTCGAAAAAAAACGACCCGGGGGTAGAAATAGAAGCTTCTACCTCGCACTCGGAGACGTGACATCGCTACACCAGTCAGCTTGCGACCACGGGATGTGCAAACGTCTCGAAACGTCAAGCAAAATAAGGTATGTAAATACCTAATGCATGTTCGCGTTAATTCCCTCTAAGTCTATCTTGTATATTCTAAATATGCAACGCGAGTGTTTAAAAGTTTCTATTCCTATACATATTCTGCATCATCATCATATGGTGATGAGCGTTATCCTAGTTCCATCCAAGATTTCTCGCCTCGGAGGCTAAGGTGTGCTTAGAATACCAGCTTAGCGTATATTGCTAAGCACTTTGATTGAACTCAAATGTTTCCAATAATTGATAAAATTTACAAAAAATTACTTCCTGATCTTTAAAACACAACAAACATACCAAGATATAACTATATATATAACATACAAGGCTATTGACTCCCCATACGAACCGTTATTGATGTCCTTGACAGCCGAGGTCGACGGCTACACGTGCTCTTCCCGGAGGGGTGTGACTTTCTCTGAATATCATGTCATAAGTAGGTAACAACATTGGCTAATCTCAAGGATTGATTGACATACACACGATAATATACACTTTTCTTTCTTACTTTTTTTTTAAAAGAGACGTTTCTTATTTTTCGACTTTAACAAATACTTAAATATTTTTGATTTATCAAATGATCGCTCCATTTGATAAATCAAAAATATTTAAGTATTTGTACAAAGTTGTTGTTGTTACATAGAAATGATTTTAATATATTAATATGTGATTCTGAAAAATCACGGTTGCCTATCATATATATATACAGGTTGTCACAAGACCCATCACCAAGCCGAAGTCTACTCGTTTTGGACATCATACCAAGTCATACTAAGCAAAAATAAAACCTGGGAAACGACCTTTTTTTAAGTATTCACTTTTTTCAAGCCGCTATAAAAAATGCGCGAGTGCAATTTTCGAAATACCTACCTACTAATCCATGGGTGCATAGGTCATCTATAGAACAGGTTGGCGGGGTAATTGCATCGATTTTGTACCTAATTACAAAAAATCCATAGTAACTTCGAGCCTCATTATCTCCTGAACCAGTAATTTCCCAGGTATGATGCCCAAGCAAAAAATGATCGTAATGATTAGTACAATATGGGGCCATATAGTAAAATACTTGCGGCCACATTTTAATAGGCAACCTAGTAAATATATTATATTCTCCTAATCATAAATTTATATAGAACATGGTTTTTAGCGAAAACTCAATGAGTGCACTAATTTGTCGCGGGATCTTAGACTATTATAAAAAAGAATCATAAAACAATATACATATATATATGTCTACGTATGTAAAAATAATTATACCTGTTTCATACGAAATTTAAACAAGCATTGAACTCATTGTGGAGAAATAAGATAAATATGTTAGAAAAGCGCGTAAAATCGTGCACTATTTAATACCTGCTTAAGTCATAAAACAAGTCAGTCACGCTACCAATCATATCAAATATTTGTCAAAATAATATAAAATACTTACTGCTATCCCAACAAAGCCTTAAGCTTTGCTAAGACGAATAAATCCTTCTAAACCTAGTACAAAACAAACAAAACGTGATCAGAATTCATCAAGTGTATAATAGATAGGATCATAATATATGAGAAAATAGTCCGAACAATTGTTGTTCGTTCTACCGCCAGGATTACTGCCACAAAATAATAATAAGAATAATTTTGTATGATGAATACGAATTAATATATTTACCTACTCTTACATAACCTTTCCACTCCACGTGCTTAGTAATAAATTATGCGAGTACAGTACAGTACGAAATCCTCTGTGTATATTCGTAGACATGTGACCAGGCGAAACAATCTTATAATGAGTTTTATAAATTAAAACACGGCTGTTGAAATACATCGTGGGTGATGTTCTATTTTGCCGTGTAAAAAGTCCAGTAACGAACTTTTCTGTAACTCTTACATCAAATAAGGCTGGACATTTTATACAATTATGCAAACGAAAAAAAGATTTGCCTGAGAGCGATTTTGTTATCATATATCATACGCTTCTAAATGCGGCAAAAACATTGATATTATATAATTATGATTACGTAATAATTATACAATTGACTTGATATACCTTTTATACCTACCTTAGTAGATCCTGGGAGAACCAAAAAGCGAAGTATCGGTATTATATTTACATAATTATGTATGATAAGTTTTATAGTTAGACCGTAGAACATAAAATTAAGCGAAATCACTAAATTGACTTGCGGTAGGTGTCTTATAAGATGATGGACTCTTTGTCAATCAATGTTTACCTATCTTTATGAATTTAACTAACATTGATTAAGATTAGGTAGACTAGCTGACCTAATTTTTTTCAAATCAGTTCCTGAGTTCAATCTTTTTGAGCACGTAACACATTACCACATATCCGATTAGAAACTAGTGCTATAGTTAAACACTGTATACAAAGCCCCGGGTATCAAGGTGAAATCCTTGAATTGACATTATTAATATTTACCGCGCAACATACTTTACACTACATTTCATCAAATATCGAAATTTTAACAAATGTAGACAAGAACACGAGTGTATTTTGTTTGACAATACTTTTCAACGTAAATCACAATCAAATTGCCTATTGTGACAACTTTACAGATTACTGAGTTGCAGAACTTATAAGAAAATAAACTGCGCAACATAGAAACCAAATTATTCTCTCTGTTTAATGTTCAATTTTAGGCCATAGAAATCCACTAAACAAACATGTTTGTAAAAAGAATAAAGTATAAGAAAAATATGCTGATATCCGGATGATAAAGTCAAAGTCACGGTGAGAGAGTTAATGCAGCGAAACCCGACAATCACACTCGGGGGTCGAGTTAAATCCTAAAATCCGATATTTCGCTCCCCGCCAAAGTGCCAGGTATCTGATCATAACTGAGCCACTTTTAATGGCTTCGAGATACTGTTTTGAATATTTCAACAGATTTCAATAGTTCGATTTGCTTGCTCTGGTGAGTGGATATCTGTATCTTTCTTTTAATGTAGAACCTTTCTTACATCATTGATTTATTTCATTTTTCCATATAAATTGGAATAAAATTATAATTGGTCATATACCTACAAATACATTCTTTTATGCATTTATTTATATTTACGTTTGTACTTATTGTCTAAATTGACTTATCATATTTGTCCAATAACTATATATTCTTATAACTAATGTAACACTAGTATCTTATTATTATGTAAGCAGTTAATTCGGCCGATAGGATACATAAGGTATAGTACATATTGTTATCGTTACTGTATACAAAAATATATATCCATTAAAGAATAAGCCGAGTAAACTTAATCAATCTCCGACTGACAAAAGTTTTCAGCAATACCGTGCCCCTTTCGTTTCTTCTTGGTTGCAAATTACTTGGCCGTTCTTGAACACTAAAGAAACTTTTACTGAATCGAAATTAAATTGCTAATTTTGCTACTAACCCCTGAATCTATCGATCGCTTCTTTCAAGGTCCCCACTCAATGCCAGAGGAAAAGCAGAAGTAATTTGAATTTGTCCGGCTTTTTGAAATTACACATTAACTTACCAAATGAGTATCTATTTAGCTTGTACGCTTATTATAAGGTTTCCTTAGCTCCGGAATCGTTTGCTGGTTTTTTATGTAATTGATACCAGAGCCTTTTTTTAAAGTGGAATTTGAACTGCCAATTATATCGTTAGCAAATGACTCAGATTATATCAATATATACCTGCCTATGTTCTTTAAGATTAACAGTATAATAAATGTTTCATGAAGGGTTTATAAAAACAACAACCAATAATTATGACAAAACAAGATACGTTAATAAAAACCATATTTTTTTAGTTCTATCAAAGAATCTGGCAGAAATAGCTCAAATACATATTTACACTTACCAAATAAAATATAATTCGTTTCATCAAATTTCAGGAGACACACCGAAAAAATCGTGATAAATAAACTTAACAATATAATCAAAATATTTGTCTTCAACGTCGAAGTGGAACTCAAAAAGAATCTTCGGATATTGGCTTAGAATATCAAAATGTTTGCGATAAATTTCATATCCAATATAAACTGTGGCGAAAGTCGGACCAGCAAGTTGGGGAACACTTAACTCGAAGTTTTCGGGGACATGAGGCACTTAACCGTTGGATTATTTATTATCATATCATGTGCCGAGATGAGTGGCTAAATTGTGTGATGACGTGTGAGGTAAGATGAAACGACGATGTAGTGCGGCTTTGAATGCCGTCCGTCCGGTTGGTCGAACCAGCTCAAAGGCGAGCTCTGCCTAATGGCTTGTGTCGATGTATTATCCTCGCGACGCACACCCCACTTCACTAAAAAGACTATGGCTTACTTCGTTTGGTGACTTCATAGCTGTCAGATTTTGTAACTAACCTCTCCGTGCCCACTTCAAAAGACAACTTAACCTTTTGAGGTGATTATTTTCAATTATATAGTTGCAGAGACCTTATAGTTTGTTTCTTTCAATGGTTTGAAAATAAAGTCAATATGGAGAAAAATATTTATAAACATGAACTTTGCAAACTTGCGAATAAAAGTTTGATAAAATCCTTTCCGAGGACGTTGTCGCATCAAAAACTCAACGTTAACGACACTTATTAATAATAACACTTTAAGCTCAAATCTATTATATCTGACAAGAAATCTGCCAGGCGTACTCCCAAGTGATACAAACTTACACCCGCAGCAACTTTAATATTAGGGAAAATTGTAATAAAACATCGTGCAAACGGGGCTAGTCGTTATCCCTATTCCGTAGACAGAGATTGCATATAGTTAACGTCATAAGTTTTGTGTAGTTTCAAGTCCAAGACCCGCTAAATTATTTTTTATGATGTTTACAAATCGCGAAAGTTTAAAATCGATTAGTACACTATATAGTTGTAATAATGCGTTTCAAAACGTACACAATTTCCTTTTTGAGGCACTGAACACTGTCGGTCACGCGTAAAATATCTGATATTCTTATATTTGACTAGAGGACGCCAGCAACTACGCCTGCATTTTTTTTTTAATTTATCCGTTTTGGCCGATCCCGTGGGAATTTCGGGAAATCCCTTCTTAGTGCACCCCTACGGTCCCCAAGAAACATACATGCCAAATTTCAGCTTCCTGCGCCCAATCGTTTTGGCTGTAGCGTGTCTGTCAGTCAGTCAGTAACGCAAGGATTTTATATATTAAGATGATGATTACATTAGAGTGTCATATAAATTACATATACAAAATAGGCTTTTTGTGTTAACGCTAGTCACATAAAGACGAATATTACCATATTATATATATAGATATGTCTATATTCTCATTTTCTCAGCGACTGCTACTTGTACCAGATATATTATAAGTTTATAACCACTGTTGATGGACCACTATCCTTTCTCTTGTCAAATGTAGGCAGCCTATAAACTAGTGGTATTCAATAAAAGAGGGAAAACGAAATGTTGAATTGTCATAACATATAATGCAAATAGACGTTTTTGTAATTGCCCGTCTTCCATTCGTGAGATGAGTTTAAGGCTTGATTGGAGAATTTTTCCTCTACATGTAGTGGTAAAAATATCATTTGAATAAAATGCCTTTGAAAAATGTCACACGTGTAATAACAAGTCACTCTGTTCAATTTTTAAATGTTACTCAAATAACTTCCATTTTGAAGATGTATGACGTGAAGTGCTATAAGTCCATAATTATAATGATATATTGTATACAGCCAACGTCAAACTATTAACACCGTTGAACAGATTAAACCCTACAAACTTGGTAAACACTAATCTCCATTTCAATCCGAACTAAGCTCAATGCATGTGCTAGGGGTGAGATGACGTCACAATGTAACGTGTGGCATCGAACTCACAACCACGGCTTTACGTTTGCTTCCTGACGCAATTTTATTCTACGGCTTCACACAGCTTTCTGCGTCATATTGTTTTATACTGTTCATAATTAATTTATTTTTACTTCGAGGTAGTGAGAACCTGGTGGGGATAATACCCGACTGCCATGCAGAGGGTATAGGGCTCAGACCCACGGCGCGCACCACTGGCTATTCGAAGCTATGTGCTCATAGAATAATTTTTAATAATTATAGCTCGTCCCGTGCCATGGGAAAGATCTTAAGCCGTTGGTCCCGGCTGTCATGAAGATCTTAAACAGTTGTTATGTATATATTTAATCACCACGTTTCACACAGAATATATTAATTGATAACGCGGGGTCACACCGTGACAAGCTCATAACTCACCAAAATGCTCATATTTCATTGCAAAACTTTCATTATGCACTCACTATGATACAGTGCTTCATTACCTACACATACATACATACATAACGTCACGCCTTTTATCCCCGAAGGGGTAGGCAGAGGTGTATTTCTACACCCACTTTTCGCCAGATATACTTTAGTCCCACGTAATAAGGGGCGAGCCTATTGCCGTACCGGGCACATTTCCAGACTCCGTGCTGCTATTGAGAATTTCGTGACAGAAAAACTCAACAACACTGCCCGACCCAGGAATCGAAGCCGGGACCTCCCGATCCCACGCGCACATTTATGCCGCGAGACCAACGAGGCAGTCATATAGGGTTTGATGTCGAGTTTTCCGTCTCTACGCAAAGATGGTATTTGCATCGTGTTATCCCTTAGTCGCCTCTTACGACACCCACGGGAAGATAGGGGGTGGTGACACTTGTATTCTATGCCGTCAACCACACGGCATACACATATTACCTATAATGTTTATATTTACGGCTATAAATAGAATACATCGATGTTTTATGCACGTAATCGATGTGGTGGCAATTATCGACAACGGAAAAAATCCATATCATTTAACTGCGATGTTTGTGATATAAGCATAAGCAACATGTAGAGTTTACTCATAAAGCCTAATGATAGCAATTATTCCTTAGTCATCTTAAATACAATTAATATTAAATTTAGGATCATTTTTTTGCGTGAAGGAGATACAAATATTCAATGTAGATATATGCGTTTATAAAAGTAATAGCATGTAAAACCTTTATTTGCAAATGCACATTTCAGAGTTATCCTTGCCCAATCACCGATACACACATGCGGCAGAATCAAATGAAATTCCTACGACACCTTTTCAAACCTTTTGCTTGGGACGTAAAAACAAATGTTTCAAAATGTTTTCATCTTCTTTTATCAATCATTTATTCCGTAGTATTTGCTTCAAAAACGAATAAAAATGTTTCGAGGCTGATTTCAATTCGTTTCTTTTATTTTTCATTTGAACTTTTACTGCGATGGGTATTTTAATTTTCTTTTTCATTTTGTATTCGGGTTTACGGTAACAGTTTTAGTACACAGCGACAAAGCAGAAAATACTAGACCATTAAATAAATATTTTAATCTCCACGTGCTCAGTTGATAAGCTTCACAGTATGTAGAGTACGGTGCCTACTACGCAGGTACAAAGGAAACCGAAAGTTCCATGTCTTAATTGTACTGAACTGGCAGAATGTCAAGATGCATTTATAGAAGAACGCTACATCAAATTCCTCATCTACTGTCATGAACTCATGACTTACACAATGTTATGTACATAATGTTAGTTCGTGAGGACCATGGTATCGAATCAATTCTAATTCTTATTTGTGCCTTGAATGTGACTGGAATCGTCGATGTATAATAGGTATTTATACCTTTTATTCGATGAACTGATGAGCAGACTCATAACATAACATTCTATAACTACTATATACAAAGTCAAAATCTGTATCAATAAACTGAATCAAAATGGTACATATGTCCTTCTTTAACCCACAAGCTATGCTTTATGCTTTCGTAATCAGCTCAGTCACCAATAGATCTTAAGAAAACCATCAAAATGTAATACTTTTGTATTTGTATGTTTTTATTACAACCGTAATCGTCAGAATGGTTTCACCGAACATTTGAAGACAATTCCTTACGCCTAAATATTTATACACCACATGTAGAAATACACATTTACATGTATTTAATACAATTCACAAAATTAACATAATACTACAATACCCAAGAACAATTCAATAAAATATTTGTACAACAAACACTAAGCACAGGTGAACGCACGACCATCAACAGCCAAGACAGTTACATGAATAACGACAATAGCACACGCAAAAAGCCTCATATTTCATAGCTGAAATTTCATTAAGCACTCATTACTTGGTGCAGGATAGTTCACAATTCCTCGCAGATATTATGTTTAATTTGTACCTACCTGGTAGCCCAAGGGAAAATGATTTAATCCTTTTTGTTTTATTAACTTTGTTTGCGCTGCCATTTTGTGTTAACACTAAGTAATGTAGGTATTCTTGGGTTAGGTACGTTACGGCCGCCAGTAGTTCAGATAAGGATACTAATACATTTATGTTACGTATGCCCAAAGGATGGTGGTGTTGCCAGTTAATTGGGAAAATTCATTTGTTATTTCTTATTGCTATAGGCTCGGATAAATAAGTTAAATGAAAATGAAAGAGGATTAGGCTTGTTTCAGTAAAACCTAAACTTAATCTCGTAACTAGACTAGTATGGAAGCTTTTGTTGCTCATTGTTTAGCTTATATTTTGACTTTAGTCTGTCCATAATTTAGCACAAATTCTAATTCACATTGTAGCCAATTTTCTACATACGTGCACAACTCAGCTTGCGTTACAATATTTTAATCACTTTGAATATTAATAATACATTATTCGCCAAAACTAATCATGACGCAATACAAATTAGAACACATACAATTTTCAAAACTGGCTAATGCATATATTGTTGGTAGTCTTCATCTCGAGGTAAAATATGCAGATTCACGACAGTTTATACGATATATTTTATATCGATGGGAATCTGTATATTTAATTTATCCAGCATTTAAATTCTTCGATAACGTTTCCTTTTTATTCATTTTTCATTAATTTTACTTTGTATGTAGTGGTAACGGAATGTATGACATTTATCGCTTATGCATCAGACTTGTTTATAATCTGTCCTGTCGGCCTAGGCACACACACAGGCCTCCTTTTATTATGAGGAGGGTAGGCCATAACCCACCACGCTCGCTATGTGCGGGTTTGCAGACTTAACACTATCTTGGTATCTAACTCTCACACATACAGATTTCCTCATAATATTTGCCCCATCACTTAGCAAGCGGTAAATAGGAATTTAATAAGCGCATCGAAAAGTTAGTGATCGTGTCGGTTTGTACTTGACTCACGTCGCAGTTTCAAGACTTCAAGTTATACAATGTTTACCAATTTCGGTTGTCTTTGGTTTTAGCTGCACCTATGACCCAAGGTGCAGTATTCAGCGCACTTTGATTGTTATATTATGTTTTAGGAAGTACAATAAAGAATATTCTATTCTCTTTGACACTACGAAGTATTTGTTACTGAAGCTGAATTCGGCTGGCAGGTGCAGCAATACCAAGCCATTACTAAAGCTAACCCAGCGCTCAACTACATAGCAAGATTATGCCGGTACACGGCCCGAATCACTCTTGTGTAACCGTATATGCGAAAAGTCGACGTTCTGCACTGGACGTTTTTTGACTGTTGATGATTTATGAACCCTGTACTTATTCAATATGCTCTATAAGCTAATAAAACGCTTACTATCAGGTAAGCAAATATTAGTTATAATTTCGGTAGAATTTGTCTCCATATAACTTGAGTGTGAGGTAATGGCTTAAGATTTTTAGTAGTATCACAAATAATATAGGTACAACTATACTAGTAATAGTATAGTTCAATATCCCAGGGACGGCAGACGTGCCTTATTTTTTAAGTAAACAAATTTACGAAATTAATACTCTCATATGTGCTCAAGTGTGTATGCGTAGTAGCTAGCTTGGATAGGCAGCCCATTTACAGGATGCGGCCAGGAATAGTTGGACTGAAACACAAGCTATTGTTTGTCTCTCTATCTCTTACAGGGGCGGATCGTGAATTTGTGGGGCCCTGGGCTGAATCTACTTAGGGGCCTACCTAAGGACTCAACTAATAACCATGTCAAAAATCTGTTTCTTTAATGATATATTGTTATTAGGTATATATTCTTTATTGCACAAAAACATACTTAAATATTATTTAAATCTACGCAAGTATTAGTTGTACAAAAGGCGAGCTTATTGCTGTGGTAGCCATCTCTTCCAAGCAACCTTTGGGTGAGAGAGAAACCGAAATAGTGATATATTATAAGAATATAAAAAATTGGGCAAGTGCGAGTCGGACTCGCGCACGAAGGGTTCTGTACCATCTATATATTAAAAGAATTTGTATTTTATAATACGAGTCGGCCAGCCCGTCCTACCCAACCGATTCGCATGATTTTTTTTTAAATGAAAGCTCTCGCTGCATAGATTTGTCATCAAGCATTAGAAATAACCTAACTTGCACATTCATCAAGTTATATGCAAAAACAATTTTCTCCCATACATTTTTTACGTTTTCGTAGCCGTAGTCAATGACTTTCTGCTTCTATATATCTGGTTCTCATTGAGGTAGGCGTTTCATTATAGGCCTATAACACGCGCTGAAAAGAGTTTTTTCATTTGATGGTATGCTCATTTAAATTGGGTAAGTTTGAAGGAAGATAGGTCAAGGTGTGGACATTGAACTTATTTTTCAATATTGTCCTATAAATTTCTTAAGATTCCATTGCTTTCTCTCTACATGGACGGTTCTAAATTCAAAAATATTTTTATGGCATCTAATAAGTTCCTTGCGGTAACTGCCAGGAGAAACGGTTATGCCTCCTTAAGGTGACCTTGCCTTACTTTCATACGGGTGTGAGTGTGGTGGTGAGTAAAATTATTATACCCGATGTTGGTAAAATTATCACTATAGTGAATTATCGCTGATGGCAGGTAATATTCCCCGAACCTTACCAGTTAACCCTTAATGTTGGGTGAACTGAACTCTGATGTTGAGAAATTTTCCCCCTTTTTTTTTGTATCGCGATGAAATCCAGATACGGACTGTCCCTCAAAGGGACCGAGTTTGGGCAGGTGGAGGGGGGTGTGTGGCTCAGCTCTCCCCACTAGATGTTCGGGGGGCATACCCACTAAAACACCGCGGTGTTCCTCGATCGACCCTCATGGCGGGGTAGCGGTAACGACGTCAGTATACCCGCGACCCGAGGAATTTTCCCCAAATGTAGTGAAATTGCCGCCTAATGTTGGGAAAATCAACTCTACATACGGGTAAATTACGTTTTATGTTAGGATTAGGAAAATTTTTGTGTTTTTAAATTACGGACATTCTTAATTTTTTTATATGTGGCACATATTACAGCGGTTCATAGTACTATTGTCATATAATTATATTACAAGTGGTAGTTATGGTAGAAATTGTAGCTTTGGTAAGAATAGTAGTTTTTAGAGACAAGGTACTTTTGACAGCACCGGCGGTTTTGGTAGAAAAGGTAGTTTTGATAGGAATAGTATTTTCGGTAGGCAAATATGGTAGTTTTGGTAGCAATGTTACTTACGATTTCTACCAAAACTAACATCTCTATCAAAAGTACCATTTCTACCAAAGTTACCATTCCTACCAAGAAGTCGTTAATAAGAGCTTTATTTCAGTTATACATATTATATGATATATCCCTATTGCGCGGCAAACCATTCAGTAATGCCCAGGTGGAAATTTCACGATACCTAAGGTGCAACGCAAACCCAATGTTGTGAGAAAAGAAGTTTTGTGATATAATTATATATCTTTGGTAAGAATATCATCTTTTTACTTATTAGATAAGGCTACAATGTATATTATATCATCATACCTATACCTATGTAAGAGCTTTTTTATAATATTAAAATATGCTGTGGAGCAGCACGGATCCTCTAGTCATCTATAAAAGAAAATCACGTTCGTTGTATATATACTTAAATACTTTTTATGTTTCTACCTGTTTATTAAAATCAAGTAACAAATTGCTTAAAATTACTTTTGTTGTATGGGAGCCCCCCTTTATTATTTACTTTTTTATAATTTATGTTGAAAGGTAATATACAACTACACAGTCTGTGAAAATTTAAAGCGTCTACCTGTAACAATTAGTAATATTGAGCAAAAAATACTAAAAAAAACACGTTTATTTTTAGTATTTCTTGTTATAGCGGCAACCGAAATACATAACTTATGAAAATTTCAGCTTTCTAGCTATCACGGTTTATGAGATACAGCCTGGTGACAGACAGACGGACAGACAGACAGCGGCGGCTTAGCAATAGGGTCCCGTTTTTTACCTTTTAGGTACGGAACCCTAAAAACAATAAAATCATTTTATTTATTTATTATGAAAGTAAAAGAAATTTACTGTTATGTGTGTGACAGTTATGTTATTTAAGTAAATTATAATTTTATAATTCTTTTATTTTGTTATCACATTGCAAGTGTTTCGTTAGATCACTATTTATGGAATTTATTTTCTACATAGGTCATCTGGGAGACGGAGCGTTCTGCTTCACTGCTAGTGATTGGCAAAGTTAAAAAAAATCTTTAAAATGGTACCTATAGCAGTTAGGGAACACGTCAATAAGTTTATTTTCATACTTAAACATAAACGAGTGCAAATAAATGTTAATTTATTGAAAAATATAATTTTCAATTAAGGAGGGAAATACGTGTAGAGGCTTAAAAATATTTTTTTTCGCTAGTAAAACTATTCAAAAATATAGATTTAAAGTTTAAAGTTAAAATTCTTATTCGTTCAGAAGTTATAAGCGATTTAGTAAGTGCCCTTCGGTACAGCACTGTTCTGTCACTTTTTTATCAACGCATTTTTGTTGAAACAAGGTTTTTCGAAACGGTGTACACTCTAGCTTAAAAACTTTTAAACCAATCATATTGAAATTTGGTTTATAATTTCCTTACACAATTGTGCTGAATACCAATCTCAATCAAAAGCAATATTTTTATTTTAACTACTTTTTTATAGTAAACAATAGGTATATGACAAAATGGTAAAAAAACATCATCATCATCAGCCCTACCTATATAGGTACTGTCCCACTCCTGGGCATGGGCCTCTTCTCAGTATGAGAAGGGTAAGGCCATAGTCCACCACGCTGGCCCAGTGCGGGTTGGCAGACTTCACATGTTTGTCTTTCGAGAACATTATGGAGAACTCTCAGACATGCAGGTTTTCTCACGATGTAAAAAACATGACTTATTTTAATAGCCCTCTAAAAAATTCATTTTTTTTAAGTAGAGTTTTATATAGAAGACACACATATAAAAGAAAATAATTTTTCTGTGCCATTGATTTCGGATAAAAATTTTAGCTTCCATCGTGTACACCAACTGCTAAGTCGGATGACAACCTGTGATGTGTATCAGCTGATATCGCCGCTACTATTTAAGATATTTTTTTGTAAAATATGAAAAAAACTCATGAATATATGTATAAAATAATCTAATAGTTTCAATAAATAATATTAATTTTTATACCTTAAAAATTTATGAAAATCAGCATGAAAACATCATTTTACACGTATTTACCTTAACTCAATTCATACAAGTATGCAATTTTTTATCAATGTTTTCTTATGACGTTATCACGTAAAAATATCGGCCGTAAGCCGACTTTACAGACAACTATTTTTGAAATTCAAATTATCGCCTATTGTTTTTAGCGGGGTCTGGGGGCCCCTTGTAACTCGGGGCCCTGGGCTGCAGCCCAAGCAGCCCTTAGGTAGATCCGGCCCTGATCTCTTACGTTGTAAAACTACTCATATAAATTAAATACTTGTGGAAACTCACTTAGGATAGCGTGCAAAGCATTCTCTGCTATTTGTACACATATGAAGGCAATTTATTTATCTCTATCAACGAAGCATGATTCTACTGCATACAAAAAACCTGAATACCGAAAATAAAACGACAACTCATCAACATTTCGCAGCATAGAAGACGCCCAGCAGCCCTAAATAGCATTATGTCACATTCAAATCTAGCACCGGCGCACAAAGTGAATCCAGTAAAACGGACTCACTTTGTCATCTGTTTCGACGAATGGAATTGTATAGAGAGCGTGATGTTCGAATGTGGATGTTTGCCGCTCGTGAGCAATAAATAGGACATCATACAATGCTTGTGTAAATATCAAATAACTCTAAACTGGGTTCATTATTATACAGTTCACGTTATTGTGGAAATCAACCATGAATGATGTAATAATGCATGTTCGTTTTTCAAAAAAATATTTGTCAATTGTTAGTTTCCTTTCAATAGTTAAGTTTATCATATTTTGTATTTTATTTTACCATAGTTAACACTTTCAACGGCATTATTTGGCTTTCCATCGTTAACGTACATTGCTATAATTATGCATTCAATTCTTTTCTTTTTGACACTTTTTTAATACCTGTAACACAGTGTAAGGATGTAAAGAATTAATCAAACACTAGAAATATAAACTTTCTCTACAAATGGTCACAGAAACACAACACAATCACTTAAAATATGCTATTTTAAGATGAGAGTAAAGCTATTATTCGTTTCCTCATGCAACCCAGTGCCCGCTTTCTAAAACACCCATAACATATTTTATTCCTGTCTCTATTCCATACTTTCTAAAAACTCGGCATACCGAATTCGGTGAACAAAGACAGTAGATGACTATAGGTACGCAGTGCAAAGAATACCTTGCATAATTATGTGTCGCATTCTCTACTATAAATCTGGGTACCTCGCGCGACGGGTAGTATAATGTGTGAGCCCAAATATTACAGCTTGGAGCTTAATATTCCTAAACATTTCCTATCATTCCGGAGATCCCGGGCCAACCCTCAGACAGTAATTACTGACGAAGTTTAATTAAATAATTGTGATCTTCTTGTAAATGTCGTTTAATTAATGTTCAGTTGTTCTTGATATTAACAGCAAGGATTTTATGCCCTGCCCATTGCCACTTTAGCCTGGCTATTCGGAGAGCTATGTTAGTGACTCCTCATTACTCATCATCTATCATTCATACTTTATTTTTTGTAAATTCATAAATATTATACATAAACAGTCGTTTACACTTCCACTAGCCACTGGGTCGCCATTAAAAGGCGTTAAGGGATGCAACATGTCATGCAGCCGTCCAAAGTACCTAACCTATTCTCATATAATATATTGCACCTAATCTCAAAGGACAAGTACTCCAAGTTCGCTAAATCAAAACGAAACTTAACAGATTGTTACTAGACACACTCACTTGGTTCTCGTCATCGCTATACGGAGCGGAGCATACGTGCTCGGTAAAGCACTCATCGATCATAACTGTCATCAACTCCTTTAACCCTCTGGAAATAGCCAGTGAAACTTACATGGTTCCGTAAGATTTACACACTCGGCGGAATGATAAAAACACGGCTCAAAATAAGGTGAATTTGTGAAAGTCACTTTAGTCAATTTAATACACAAGGCACTATACTGGTTTTGAAGTAACTATCCATAGGGACAGCTTGAAGCCAGGCAAGAGAATAAGATATTTAACACATATGTGTCCATATTCATTCATACTAATATCATATAGCGAACATATAAATAATAAACAGAACATCATTATTTTTCCAATAAAGTAATCATCTCATCACTACGTTGCGCCTTAAACACGATCCCCGCAAGGTAAAAAGTATTGTATACTCAATATAAAATACTTATTGGAGTGGCAATAATTAGTTCTGAATTAAGGCTCAGATGGTGTATACGAGAGTTTTAAAGTATGTATGGCCAAGTTTGGCTAACAATGGCATCGATAGACCGAAAACAAGTGGCTAGACCAACAGATTTCCAAGCAGTGGTGGTTAGTTAAATCTTTTTTTTTAAGCTAATTGTGAATGCAAATGGTAATCATTGCCCGTTAAACAGTGATAAAACATGGTGAGGTAAACTGTATTGCAGAGTGTTCTTCATAAAGTTCTCAAAAGATGTGTGAGAGAACTAGCGAGAGAACGTCCACGGCCAGATTGAATAACAAGTTATTATTATTTTTATTAAAAGGTCACACCACACACCTTCCTAAAAATACACTAATCGAAAGTATCACGTGATGTATAATAGACGTGTATAACGAAGGCGTGTGTAGCGGCCCGCAACGTAACAGGATCGTTTTGCTGAGGTGACAAAGTAGGCTCCCCTGTTACGTTGCGTCGCCAAGCCGCCACAGTCGGTTTACCTCTGCCGTTCTATCGTAACGTGTCGTATTGTACTATATATATGTATTCAAAATTGTAACTGTCGAGACAATATATTAATATTCGTTTACTGAAGTTCCTTGAGTTTTACTGAAGAAGTCCTTAACAACCTTCTGAGGAGTCAGTGGATTGTGGCGCAATAGAGAACACCCACCCATATAACGCCAAAGTGGTGACCCCGACATGATGACGTATGGTCTAAAGTTAAAACTGCCTGGCGATTTTAATGATAATAAGCACTGTAATATTAAGTATAATAACGAGTACGTTGAACAATTGAGAAATGTTATTAGGAACCTAAGATCGCGTAATGTAGCGCACCCACCCATATATCGCCAAAGCGTGAGTGCTACAAAGCAAATTGAATGGAGGTGCCAATATTCGGAAGTGGCTCATTTCCGGGATATTTGTTGTCACTGCCCTATACGCATTAAATTTTCTTCTTCGTCCCGTCGTACACCGGTTTCCGGGTATGATGTCCGGACTCGACAGAGAAAGATTTTCTCTCTCACCTATTGACAAAAGTGAATTAAGACTCCTCCGCTTTCATTGTATTGACTTTTGTCAGTATTCGTTATCGAATATCGGAGCTAATAGTTTCCGAGGGAACGAAGCTTTTAGGCTTGTAGCTCTTGTGTGTACAAATGATTGGTAATAATGTTTGCTAAATAAACTTTACATTTCAAGTGAACACCTACTACAACCATTAAAAGATTTTCTGCAAATCGATTAAAAAAAAATTGTTTTAAAACCGTAACATCTCTTGCTGTGACTTCTCTTATAAGCCCCGAATCACAAGTAAAATATTTGTGATCCTCTGCCACCTGATATATATCTATTTGCACAGATTTTTCTGCCCGCATTTTATTAACTTTTAAAAGGCTAAACTTAAACAAGAGTCATTGTAATGTAGCGCTTAACAGGACACGTTTATAGAGTCCAAACATGAATATGTAAGTATAACACATTGCTGTTCCTTTGTTGTCCTTCTTCATTATATTTTACTTATCTTACAATATAGGCTAATTGCACTGAACTAATATCAAACAGCAACGTTTAAATAAACCAGCTTTACTCTGGCAACATTGGCTACCGTATTTCATGTTCCACCTTTTGTCACGCCATCACTTTAGGGCGCTTTATACGCTGTTTTATACATCTTTGATAGGCACTTGTAACTGGACTTCTTTTGTAAAGGCTACCTAATAAAATTTATTGAATTTAGTGGGTGAGATTGAAGCTTGCAATGTTGGATTAAATTTAATTATATAACATTTATTTGTAGTTGGTTGATAATAATATCATGACTCTTTGGTAATGATGAAAAACTAGACCAAAGTATGTAAGTCCAAGACGCGCAACAAGGGTTCCGTAATATAACATTTTCCAATATTCTTCCATACCTAAAAAAATGTCTTTACACACGGATAGGCAAATGGACTCACAGCAAAGTGATTCTATAGAAGGTAGGTAGGAGGCAAGGCAACCTATAAAATCGTATGCTACAAATAAATCAGGCTGAAGGTAAAGACATTCTCTGTAATTAGCTGCCAACCGAAAGTACCTTGCATCAAAACTTCAGAGACAACACTGAACTTGAGTCGAAATCGATACTGACCTGACTAAATATGAACGAACAACTTAACAGACAAGTGGGTCCGTCCAAGACTTTAACAACTGAAGTTTTTAATTACTTTTCAAATATAAGCTAACGGCCACCTGCATAAGGTAGCATAGTTATTGGGCCCCGGGGACCCGATGCCAATAGCCGAAGGACATACCGAACTAGGCTCAAGAGATGCTGATAACGGAGAAAATGCTTTATAACACCCTTAAATAAAGTTAATAGCTCTCGTGAAGTCTTTCGTTGTACCCCTTAGGGCCATTACGCAATGTACGATAAGATTTATATAACGTTTACAGACTTAGGCGCGGCCCGAAGGATTCTCTATATACTCCTTAATAGTATTTAGGTGTCAAATGGAGTTGTAGAAGTTCGATTTACTACGGAATTCAATTTTCAAAATATGGATAGATCTGTACATTTTTTATTCTTTTTTGACAGTTTTTGACATAAGCTCCATACAAAATATGTCAAACACGAATCTAAAATCTACAGATCTATCTATAGTTCGAATATTGAAAATGGAGCGATAGCGGCCTCTCACCCCTCCGCTTATTTTCAGAGCTTACGATTACGGAATGCCGTATTGATTGAGTCCTGTGTAATCAGCGTTGTCAATCGATGTATTGCAATCCATTAATTATTATCGTGAGGTTTGTAAGGATAGGAGCAAGTGGCGTTCTTTTGTCTTTGCCTACCCCGACGGGAAAAAGGCGTGAGTATATGTATGTATGTAATTATTATCGTCGTCAGTCAATCGTTTCAGTATAATTTCAAGTCACATTTTATTGGCCTTACGCCTTACTGTTAACATATTTGGTGTCAGCAATATCCACGTTAAAAAATCTGCTCTACCAATAGAATCACTCGTACAAATTACGCGTAAAGACATAATCCATACGCATACAATCAACATCAAGCTTTTGCTAGAGTGCCAAAACAAACAAAAAATTCAACTCCTCTACCTAAAGCCAAACGCATACGGGCAAAAAATCCAATCCCATATTTAACTGCCATAGGTACCGGGGCGAGCTAGCTAATCGTTTACCTAAACCGGGACAATCAATCGCACCCGCCTTAATTTTCCAGCCAATAACGGAGGCCCACACAATCCATTCAAAGTACCTAATTAATTGGCAACATATTTTTCCATGCGGATCACGGACGTGGACCTGGTGACGTAATGAAAAATACGCTTCGTGTACGTACAGTCGACGACCTACAGTGATACACATTGAGATAATACAGATTTATGAAGTTTTAAATAAAATTCACTGGCAATTCTTTTTGGCAGGTATTATTTTCTTTAAATACATCTCCCGCTCTAGAAGTAAATCCTGTGTTGCAAGGGACTCGACAAACATGGACAGAACGGACACTTTTTGTACGTTGGTTGTATGTTTGTAAATCCCCCGCCACACCCAAACAAAAACGATTTTTTTTTATCACTCAAAGTGTTGTGTGGGGATCGAACCCACAACACTCGACGCAGTGTCAAACAGCGAGGCGGCCACCTAAACCACTACGCCGCCACCCAAATTAAAATAAATGCAGCCATACCTGTCATGACTACAGCCAAAAAAAATTCTTATCTTTTTGTTTCTGACGTCCAACAGGTTAACCTAACACTATACATTGACAGTACTGATTGCTGAAAGCTTTCCTTCCTTTTACATCTGAGAAAGGACCATCATGCCACTAGGTACCAGACGACTATTGACAGACTCATATATTTCTAAATACAGCATAATAAATATCAGTCTGCCATACCTACTCGTCTGCTGAATATAGGCTTCTCCAATGGCATGCTACTAAGCCCGATTTGACCCACCCACTGCCACTTGAGTTTGCTCTTTGAGCTATGTAGATTACTTTTACTTTGGTTTTTTGTCGGATCACTCCAAAATACATACTTGTTACAGATTTCATAAATGGTACCCAGATACAAAATAAACAATCATGCCTTTAAGGGTTTGTTCTGCGTGAAAATTTAATGTCATGACCGGCGGCGTAACGGTCAAGGTCACAATTACAGGTCACTCTAAACTTAGGCGTAATTCATTCCTACAAACTACAAATATTGGAACATTTTATTTCTTAACAAGAGAATGCCCGTAGCTACGCCCGCAAATTTCATTTTGATTTAACTGTTTCCTTCCAATCCAATGAGCATTTCGGGAAATCTTGTCTTAGTACATACTCCGTAGGTATAAACATCATAATCCTCCCCATGGAACATACATGACAAATTGCAACATCCTGCGTCGAATAGGTTTGGTTATGCTTTCTCAATTAGTCAGTTAGTAACGCAAGAATTTTATATAAATACAGAAGATATGGGAGAGGGCGTAGACGTGGACGACTTCAGTGACAGGTTCGTGGATGCTGTTCATATAACGGGCTTGAAGCTCTTTAAACCCAAAAACGAAGAAAAGAGCTGATAAAATCTCTAGTCCGACACTCGAGCTCTTAGAGGAAAGGCGTAGGATGCTTCTGCTATCCTCCGACGATATGCCAATATACCGGCATCTCAATAGGCAGATCTCTATGACTCGCGATCTCCGAGAGGCGATTGAGCGGAATAAGGGTTCCAAAGTGACAGATCTGTATATCGGGCAGAGTCAGCTGACAAAGCTGAAGACGGAGGATGGCAGAATTATCTCATCCAAACCTCAGCTCTTGGAGGGGATCCAACGGTTCTATGGACAGCTTTACACGACTACACGAACACCTGTTACTACTCCAGCCACTGACCCTAGAGCTAGATTGACCCGACGCTATACCGAAGATATCCCGGTCGTCAGCATGCACTATGGTAATAACTACAGAGCTTCGAAAGCTGGCGGTGCACTTGCTGTGGAAATGCTTCGGCAGCTATTCAATTCCATCATACTCGAGGGCAAAACGCTACAGGCATGGCACAGAAGTGTGGTGGTGCTTTTCTTCAAGAAGGGCGAGAAAACTCTTTTGAAGAACTACAGACCTATCTCACTTCTGAGTCACGTTTACAAGTTGTTTTCTAGGGTCATCACGAATCGTCTCGAGAGCAAACTAGACGACTTCCAGCCGGATTCCGTAAAGGCTATAGTACCATAGACTACATATATACGCTGCGGCAGGTTATACAGAAGTCCGAGGAGTATAACCAGCCTCTATTCTTGGCATTTGTGGACTATGAGAAAGCCTTTGATTCGATCAAAACATGGGCAGTGCTGCAGTCTCTCCAACGGTACCAAATCGACTATCGATATGTCGAAGTGCTGAAGTGTTTGTACGAAAACACCACCATGTCAGTCCGCCTCCAGGACCAGAGCTCAAAACCTATTTATTTATTTATTTATTATACACTTTATTGTACACTTTTACAAATAATTATGTTAAAAAAATTTACATATGTAAGATACAGTACAATAGGCGGCCTTATCGCTAAAAGCGATTTATACCAGGCAACCTTTGGATGGAGATATTATTGGTAGGAGAGAAATGGTAGTTGTAAGCGTACCAGTATATATGTATGTAGATATATATATATATATATATATATATATATATATATATATATATATATATATATATATATATATATATATATATATATATATATATATATATATTATATTTAAATATATATATAAGGTTATATAATACTAAGACAATTTACATACACATACATAAATACTTATACATACAAAGATATACATACTGTCTGCGCCACAATCAAATTAGCCTGTAATTAAATTTAATATATTTATGGACAGAAAGCCATCTACTCAAACACGCATAAATAAAAAACAAATATTATTACTCTAGCAACATTCACTCAAAAATTCACTCAAATTCATTCTTTACTAACACGCGACATCCAATCAAAATCCTGTCCGCATAACCTCCCTATTTCAATTAGTGTCCTTCAAAAATCGCTCCTTGCAACTCGTGTGTGCTTGCGCCGCTCCGATATAAAATAAAGAATTTAAAAGTGTAGTGCGTGTACGTGAACTGATCTTGTGGGTGGTTATCAACTTCTAAGACCTTGGAAGACAACACTGCTCCGCTTCAAGCTATCGAGAAAAACACCCTAATCAAGCTCCATTAATCCGCTCTAAATCGTAAGTTCTCCAAGCCTTATCCTATCATATAAGCGCCCACAATTTCCTGGTCCTGCAAGCCGGATAAAAAACAAAAGACACTCGCTTCAATCACTCATCTTACCACACGCATTCTCACGCAATTAATATAATTGAATTACGGCAGCCATTGTCGTATTTATCGCCACTCGCACCGCTGAAACATTCTCGTTAAATCTCAGCAAACACACGCTCTTATCGCTTTTTATACATTTGTGTATTCATATTTTAATATCAGCACATAAATTTAACACTTATTTCACGCATTTAAAAACATTTACGCATCCACATAAATTATACTAGATTTCAACACTCAAAATAGCGTCCAAAAGACCAACAAAGAAAAATACCAGCGACGATGAACACTCTGAACCTAACCCAAAACTAGCTATTTTAGAAGCTAAAAAGGAAAATCTCTTCCAAATTATGCAGAATCTGTACGATCTCAGCCTAAAGGTTTCCGATCCGACATTTCAATGACAATTTTTAGCGCGCGTTCATTCAGTAGACATTATTCGAACTGATTTCATGGAAACCTTAGACTCGTTTGTTATAGCTCAATTAGAAAATAATCCATCTGTAAAGCCGAACTATTCCGCTTTACAAACCTTCGACGAATTGTACTGTTACGTAAAATACACAGAGTCCATGTTATCTAAAGATAATCTAACAAAGAACACACTAGATAAGTCTCATAAATATGATTTATTAAACCGAAAGTTACCGCCTCTCAAATTAGTTACTTTTGATGGTTCACCATGCAAATGGTCGCCATCTTATGAAAATTTTAAAAGTCTTATCTACGATAATCCGCATCTCTCAGACGCCGAAAGGGTTCAATATCTAATAGGTTCATTGTCAGGCAAAGCATTAGTCGTCTGTTCGGGTATTACACCTACCGCTAATAACTATTTAATTATTTGGAATTCTTTGTTGGAAAAATATCAAGATACTCGAGTTCAAGCTTCCAGTTACGTACAACAACTAATTAATTATAAACCTAATCAATCTATCGATACATTTCTTGAGCAATTTTACTCCGCAGAGGCCGCTTTACGCCGTTTAGATATTGACGATCTCGCAGATTTCATTATTACCCACATTGCACTCACTAAATTAGACAAGGAGATAGTGAACTTGCTCGAGAAATCCAACAGGAATGTTCCGATACCTACATTTGAACATCTCACTAAATTTCTTAAAGAGCAAAGTAACGGGGCGGGCTTCAGATTTAATTCGTTCGATAAAAACTTACCGATCCAACTGAAAGTCGCCGGAAACTCGTCAGCTATTAGATTACCACGTCTCATACTAATACTTTAAAGCCTGCAATACATGTTGGCCGAGCGTCGCCGAGTGAACGCCAATACCAACATAGACAATATATTTGCATTGTCTTGCCATCGCTCGGTGTCGCTCGCCTAGTTAGCCGAGTAAAGTCAAGCGCCAACGTGTATAGAACTTATTTGGCGTAGCTTGTCACAACTCGCGATCGCGCGTGAGAGATATGTAATAATATCTAGGCTTTGGGCTGAAATTACTGATATCCAAGTATTTATACATAATATGTAAGAGGATAGTGGCAACTAAATGACACTGACATGACGTTTGACAGTTAAACTGTCAGACGTGTAAATAAGGTGTACCTATATAAGTCGACAGGCTCGGCTAGCTCGTCCTATTCTCCTTCGACGACGGCTCAGGTACCATATGGTTCTGACTACTTAATTGCCACTGTGTTCCAATATTCTGTGTTGCTTGTTCTTTTGTTTCATCATCTAGGAAACAATGTAAGATAGTGTAATCATTATCTTATTGATATTGTGTTGTGGGTAGTTTGATCGTTAGTGAGATATTATAGATTGTAATATAGGATAGAATAATATACTGTGGATCAAGTCGTATCAATGAGATTCATTAGGTATATACCTGTGGTAAACATTTAGTAAATTGTATTGATGCTAAATAATGCTTATTATGTTCTGTTGTAAGACAGACCTTTCTAGTAATATAAAACTACCCACAACATTGATATTTGATATAAATTGGCTGTACCACTGTTTGTTAATTATTGTTATAAATATAGTTATTGAAAAGAATGATCATGAGTTTTATTGCCCGTTCTTTCTCTTGGTTCTATGTCTTTGCTTTGCGAACTGGGCTGTAAATGTAAATGTAGAATCACGACGTAATCTAAAGATATATCCTTGTGCCAAACTGAATAAATGAAAGTATGATTTGATAGTTGTCTCTTTTATTTATCAAAATTTGTAAGATTGAGGCCGCTTTGAACTCTAGGCCATTGTGGCCGATCTCCTCAGATCCAAATGATTTGGAGGCCCTTACGCCGGGCCATTTTTTTTATTGGTCGCCCACTTGTCGCCTTGCCTGAGTACCCCTATATTGATACCGAGACCTGATCGTCTCTCGCGTTTTGAATTGGTACGCCAGATTACTCAGAGCTTTTGGAAACGCTGGAATTTGGAATATTTGCACATACTCCAGCAACGCGTTAAGTGGACCGACAAGACCGATCCACCCAAGATTGGAGATCTCGTTTTGATCAAGGAGGCTAACCTTCCGCCACTCAGATTGCGCAGGTGGCGCATTCTTCGTTTGGTAACTGGGGCTGATGGAGTTCCCCGATTTGCTGAGGTCTTGGTGGACGGTTCGATTCTGAGGAGAGCGGTTGCAACGTTGTCACGTCTACCAACTGATTAGCGGACCGGTAGGCCGGTCCGGGGCGGGTGGATGTTTGAAATAGAAATATTATTTGTGATAGGTCAAGTCGATTATATCGATTTAGTAACGTTTAGTTTAGTCTATTGTAAATTTTGACTATGGTCACACTGAACTGTCATTCACTTCCGCTTGTTCTGAAAATTCGCTGGGACGACACGTTTGGTCTTGTGCTCACGCAGTTTGCATTCTTGCGTTTTGAATTCAATTATATTGATCGCCTTTTGGAAATCACATCCTGGTAGCTTCGCGAATCGTTTTGTGATAAAATATTAACTTGTAAAATTGAACATTGCAAAAATTGTGTGAATCCGGTGTCGACGTCCACGTGCCATTGTGCCTTGAAGACGTTGCGTTTGCAGCCTAATCGCTAAGTATTTAGATAATTCACCAGCTAATATTGGCCAATTTTAGATCTTTGTGTGTTTCTAACTTAGCTCCAAGCCTGACATCCAGAGAAGATTTGGTAAGAATTTTTTATTAATACTGATAGTTGTTATTCACTGTGCAACGCATTGCATTGTGTCTAGATCCTTGCCTTGTCGACGTCAGGTAGATGTATTACAACTTCCACTGCGCACTCTGAACAATTTCCTGCCTGCCTACGGCAACTCTAGACATTATTGATAGGAAACTCAACAGCTTGTTTACAAAGTAGGTACATTATATGGTAGCAATGTGACATAAGATTCTAAAGCCCATCACAGAGTTTCACAGCATGCATTATACAAACCAGAATTTTTTATGATGTGTAATTTAAAAGTTAACGTACGCGAGAAGTAAAGTGTTAACGGAGGTGAAAATTAAATTATCGTCGCCTACAAAGTGAATACCGCTTCGATATTACTACACCTACAGTAAAAAGAAAAAATCTTTGATATATAAAAATTCCAATAAAAAATCCGTACTATCGCAATGTTTCACTTTTAAAGTAACAGCACGAAATATAATTTCGATTTTCTTACGATCATGAAACAGTTCAACCTCTGGTGAAAAATGAAGAATACGGAATGCCACCACTCTATATCATCCCGTGGTAGTCTTAAGAGCCGATAAATGGAGCATTTTATGCAGAGAACAGTAGCGTCAGAGATGGCAAACTTGATACAAACCCTATAGGTTGTTATGTATAGTTAACAACACGTTCGGACAGCGTGGTATAGTAGGCTAAATCCTTATTTCAAAGGAGAAGCTTAGTCCACCAGTGGACTTTTAAAGGCTGATGATGAAACAATTGGCAATTACGTAGTACCGCCAATAAATTCGTACTATATCTAGTAAGTAGACACATACAAATATTGGTGGCTCTCATATTGTGTCTTTTCTTGTAGAAGCAAAATCCAGGACTTGGCATGCCGCAGTAGCAAAGCACACAAGTTACCAATTACACCATCCTTGCAAGCACGTTATTATTACTACCACGTTGTCATGTTGCAGCTGCTATATAATCAGCTGCTACTGCTCTAAAAACAAATGGATAAACTTTTCTGATCATGGCCTCGTTTTTTCCATCTCATTTATGTTTTTTTTGTACATAACATCATTTTAGGAAACCATTGCAACATTATAAGTGTTTTCCTGTAACAAAATATAAAAGAAAAACTTGAATTCTCAAATATTCATAGAACTTTCTTAATGTAGAATAAGAACTTTCTTAATATGAGAGTTAAAAACATGTGTTGAATACACATGTTTTTAACTAGTAGAAAGAAAACCTTTCTTCTTAATCTTTACAAACATACCAAATTGATCCTCAAAGTCCATTCGCGAAATATTTACACAAAAATCGCTGTGAAAACTAAAATATAACATTAAAACCGTTGTACAAAAAACCGATTCGCATAATAATATAATGGAGCAGAAAAAGAAATAAAAATGTTCTGTTAATCCGGCGGCAGGTCAAAACAAAGTCAAGAGGAACTGTCAATGCTAAATAGTATAACACTTATCCACGCCATCCATTGTTTATTTCGTGGCCCTTATCGAATTAGGGGAAGTTTGCGAGAAATTACATTAACAGTGGAGAGGACGGGCGCCGAGCATTTTAACTTAATGGAGTCCGAGCGATGGACTCCCTTGGCGTCACTTAATTCGCCGCTCGATAAAAAAATCCGTGGACACTTGGATATTACACACGCAAACCGACATTTCACAAACCATGCCAAATAAAGATCTGTAGCTCTTTCGATATCTTCTGGATTATGTATACCTACTCCAAATATTATCAATAAAATGGATTTTAAACTTTCGCGATTTGTATACATCATACAATATTATTAAGCGGGTCTTAGTCGCGATAATTTACTTATTTGAAGGCATAAATACCTTTGTTATTCTCATACGTTTCTACCGGCTTGCAACGGTTGTGGTCGCGCTAAATATTATTGTATGATGTATTATCAATATTTCTGCAATTCTCTTGGAAACAACACTAAAAGTATTTCTTATTTTATTTTATGGACGTAAAAGTTGGCTAGATAAGTTTTTAACTGACGTCTTGTCTGTTATGGTAACGGCTCCGATGTGGTTATGCTGAAGTGAGAAAGCTTTTGAAATAGTGCATTAGATGGGACGTTATGTAAGTCTAGTAAAATGAATACTCTATTATACAGGTTTATCGTGATCAAAGATTAATTTAATGATTAGCGTTCATGGAGTGACTTTCGTGTAGATCGGCAAAGGTAAGCAACGTTTTTAAATGTCACTCATTGGATGGTTGACGCCTTGTTGTAGACATAATCATGCGACAATAAATGGAAGTGTATTCGGACTTCTACTTTTCCTGGTTTACATAAACGATTTACCTGATGTTATAGAACATAAAACAATACTGTTTGCAGATGACGTATCGATAATAGTGACTACAAATAAAAATATGATAATCAAACAACATGAAAATGACATTTACAATACTCTGACTTTAGTTATTAATTGGTTGAATAAAAATAATCTTAAAATAAATTTATCAAAGACACATATAGTTAATTTCAATAATTTTAATAATAATAATGTAATAATTAATTATGATGGACATACCTTATCGAATACAAATTGTGTGACATTTCTGGGAATTATAATAAATTCAAAATTTAATTGGATAGAACAAGTAGAAAAAATTTGTAACAAATTAAACCGTTTTTCATATGCACACTATAAATTGGCAAAAGTAACAAACCAAAACATTGCACGTACAGCCTATTTTGCATACGTAGAATCCGTCCTCAGATATAGGTTACTAATAAGGAGCAACAGCTCTCACATACAGAAAGTGTTTGTGGCCCAAAAACGATGCATTCGTTCGATTTGCGATATTGCCCCTGACTTATCATGACGACCTTTCTTTAAAAGATTGCGAATACTCCCATTAGCTTGTCTTTACATACTAGAAATAGGTAAATATTTAAAACAAAATCCAGATTCGTTTAAACAGGCAAAAGATGTCACTCGACGTGACAATATAAGAAATCCTAACAGACTTGTTTTAAATATGATACCGAGAAGTAGCCGGCTTCAAAACAATTCATACGCCATGAGTATAAAAATTTACAATAAATTACCAAATTTTGTACAAATACTGCCCACAAATAAATTTATACCAGCGTTACGTAGTTGGCTCATGCAGAAAAACTTTTATTCTATTCAAGAATTTTTATCAAACAATTATGATTCGGTGTAATGAATGCCTAATTGACCTATTAATAAATATGTATATGACATTAATACTATTAAATATGATTGTTACCTATTGACTTCACATTGTATGTTCCTACATTTGCATGCTATTTAAAATTGGCTAAACGGGCTTGCACCTTTATATCATTTATATTATCATGAAATCAACATCTGTAATGTAGGGTACATTTACAGCAAATAAAGGTATTCTATTCTATTCTATTCTATTAAGAATAGTGATTTGGCTAATGTAACAGGCAGATATTGGCTAATGAAACAGGATTTCAATAAAGAATACAAACAAATATTTATCTTATTGATTGGCACAATCCGTTTTAGCGTTGTTCATTTTAAAATATTTACATGCTGCGAAGGTATTTCTTTTTGAAAGAGTGACATAATGATATCTCATACACAACATTTTGTTCAAGAGGTGAGAAAATAAGTAATTACCGCTGTCCGCAAAAGAGACGTGGTTCGTCGTGTTTTTGAAGGAGTGACGTAAACAGTTTCCAAATTACGCCACGTTAACGTTTCAGAGTCGGGCATCTATTATGAAATACGCCTATCTGTTTAATTCGGTTGTCATTTTATGTATTCTTTAGAAATCAATAATTACTGCAAAATGTTTTGTTTACCTAGATAATAAAGTTTAAGCATCAACTGCACCATATCATAGCGAATTACTCTTTCAAAATAATCTATCATTTATTTTACTTGCGCATACTATTTGCTAAATATTCAAATGCGAAGTTTTGTCACGAATTCACATAACAATAACAGATCGAATCCCGTCAGAATGAAGTGGTTGCCGCATCAATGATTTTAACACCTTAATCTTGCCAGTATACGAACACTACAGCGCTGACAATGCAATGTTTACGTACAAACAACAAGGGACGGATCAAATTAGATAATCTCAAACATGCCGAACAAAATGGCTTCATCGAAATCACAGCAAGAACAACACTCGATAATATTGATAACAACAACAGAGGGGATGTTTCCAACGATCAGGAACTCGATTATTGAGAGGCCGTATGAATATTCATTGTCCTGTGTCCGCCAAAGACGGTTTCAAAGCCTGAATATCCTATGAATCAATGTTAGATAGGAGCGTCTTTATACGCCGTCAATACGTCAGCGTGATGTGTGTTAGTGCGTGGCATGTTGGTAACATGAACCGAGCTTACGTTTAGCACAGTTGCATGGCAATTTAATGCCGACATTGAGTGCCTGTTTGTTTGGAATGTAGAAGCTAAATCTGCTTTTGTAAACTTGACTTGAAGACGACATGTAAGACTTATTTATAAATTACTTTCGTATAAAAAAAAATTACCTTATTCAAGTCGTCTTATCAGACACTACACATGCGGGCTATGCGGGTGAAGTACACGCACCGAGCGTACAGCGCGCTTCGCGTCTAATATAACAACGCCTTCAGAGGAATGGTGGGGCTGCCGCGGTGGTGTAGCGCGTCTGCTATGTTCGCTGAAGCGTGCATGCGCAAGCGTTGTGCTTCTTTATTAAGACGGTCGCGGCTCAAGTCCAACGTTCTCCTGAGGACCTTGTCTGAACGGTGGGACTCACCTATGTTGCAGGCATGGATGGGGCTGCACTGCCTTTGTTGTTAAAATGAGTGCGTCTCATGCCCAATCGTTCTTCATTATTTTATTTTACATTAACATTATTTATATGCCTGTGTTACTAACAAAAATTGAATTGGCGGAACTTGTTTTCTAAGCAGTAAACGAATTTATTATTATATTGTCAGGTACATCTTAGCTTACGTAGCTTGAGATAGTGTTTACATTGTGATTGATTGTGAAGGATTTTGGTATTATACACTGCTCTCCGAAACATGGAACAAGCACCTACTCTTTGATGAAAAAAATCCTTAAAAAGACAGTGGATTACGTCGTATGTTCGAACCGGCTATATTCTGCGCGGAGGTTAAGATTCTATTAGGGCATCGCTACGCAAATGGAATTATTCACATTTATTTTATTTTCTGCCTGTAGCGTCCCACTACAGGGCAAACTCCTTCTTCCACACAATTCTGCTTTATGCTAGCACTTCATCAGTACTCATATTATCAGTCCTTCTTATACCCAATCAATTCGTCTCGCCAGCGTCGTCCCAACCTGCCAAGTTGTCGCTTAAAGTGTTTTGCTCGTTTTATTTACCAACATCATATTATTGTATAACAACATAATGTTTAATCACCAGAGCGACCAGTGTTTTTGATCGTCGGATAAAAAAGTTACTATTTCTTGAAATATGCTTATGATGAGTTCCTCCCGGCCTGAATGAATCCAAGAATGCGTTTTATACTACAATGTTAACGTTTAAACTATTCTTACACGTTCCAATTATTCCACTATAAAACAATACTCTAATGTTAGAATTCGAAATTATTCCACTCAATATCGAAATATTGAGTGGAATAATTTCGATATTTGAAATATTTCGATATTTGCCTTCGGAGATACAGGCGTGAGTCTATAAATAAATAAATAAAAAAAATATCGAAATATCGTTCTCTGACCAGATTGGAGACATCCTAAAAACAGGACAGGTGAGAAGTACCCTGAACAGAAGAGCATGCATGAGGAATCTGATGGGAGTGAATGAAGCAAGAGATATGTCAGGATCGTTGCAAATGGCGTTCCGTAGTCTCTGCCTACCCCTCCGGTAAACAGGCGTGAGTCTATGTATGTATGTATATCGAAATATTATGTTATTTATTGTTTAAAACAAAAAAAAATATGTAACGCTATCGTACTTTTAAGACGAAATTGAATTTCGGCAGGAACACATTAAAATTATAAGCGCACTAAGCGAACAAAAGAAAAGATTTGAAATTACGCCAACTTCCAGCAGCAGCCATATTTTATGTCCGTACGCATTGCAATCCATATCACGCACGAAATGTAGACAAATCGAATGAAAACATTGAACATTTCATACATTTCTAGCAGTGGAAAGATGAACAAGATAGCCTTATGTCCAAGCTCGCTTCCGATATTGGCTCAATAAGAACCCAAAATATTCGGATTCAAGCATCAACTGCAGAAATCAAACACTCAAATGAAGAGGTCGTAAAGTCTATACACAGGATTTGCAACATAAATCAAGGTCTACCGATATTGATATCCGTAACATACCATCGTCGACTGTTGAATCAACTGCCAGTCTTGCTAAGACAGTTTGTAAGATCGGTGAAAGCGTAGGAGTATGTATTTCCGAAGAGATCTTACGTGATGTCTATCGGCTGCCTGGGAAGTCGACCACCGGCACCTTTCGCGCTAGTCCTCGTTCGATTATTGCAGAGTTTACTACTATTCAGAATACAATAAAGGCAAAGAGAACAAAGACAAAATTAATACCTTTCTCATCGCCATCTCTGGAACACAACCAATCTATATTGCGGAAAAAGTATCCTCTAGCACAAAGAAGCTATTCTATTAGGCACGTGAATTTGCCAAAAATAAAGGATACAAATTCTGATGGATAGCCAACGGAAACGTCTTCAAGTGGAAAACAGAGGGTGAAAATCAAATACTGATTACTAACGACAAATGCTTTCATGATAACCAAAATCTATCTTGCTTAGGCAAGTGACTTTTTTTTATTGACTCATGGTGGAAACCAAACAATTTACGGACTGACCCCCCCAGGCTGGGCCCCTAAAAGGGCTCAGTCTAGGGAGAGTGTGGTGACTCCCCGATGAAAAGCGCCGGTACTACCCCCTAAAACCACCATGGTGTTCCTCTATCCGATCCCATTGAATGGAAGGGTCACGGAATCTACATTAGCATAACAGCCGCGACCCCGCCTGAGCTGGCCCGCCGAAGCAGGCCCCGTCCCTCGCATGCATCCATCTGCATCCATCATAATTGTCCTCATACATCCTCTTTCATACTACGAACGGAAAAGAAGTAGTCTACTAACGCTACGAGAGGCGCACGCGAAACACGTGCGCCGCCTCTCGGGCCTAGCAGACGGCGGGCGGTCAAAAACAGGCCCGCCGCCCGCTGGCGTGTACTCACGGTGGCCGGAGATCGTTGAGCGCCCTCCGGCGACGACGCCCGGTTCTGCGGGTGGAGACAGGTCGCGTGGGCTCCCTATCCCGCTCCGCCGCCTCTTTGATCGACATCACCGTCTCACTTAAGGAGGCGGCGGCGTCCCAACACATCTCGCTTCGGACCATGGAACGAATCAAGGTCCGAAGCGAGAGTTCGACCACTCCTATCCCCGTGACTAGGTCCCGGCGCTGCGATGCCCAAGCAGGGCATTCCGCCAAGATAAGCAGCACCGTGTCCTCTACTGGGTCACGGCGATCTCCGCAGTGGTGACATCCGGGCGTCTCCTCCCGGCCAATGCGGTGCAGGAACCGGCCGAAACAACCATGGCCGGTTCCGTGTCAACCGGAAGGTGAGGGCGCCATGTCGTCTTTCCAGCCACTCGTCGAGTACGGGCCTCACTGCCTCGATGCAGCGAAGCCCCGCGCTGGGGTGTGTGAGTCGCTGTCGCCATTCCGCCACTAGGACCTGTCAGAGTTCCGCCTTCTGCGCCTCAATCTCGCGAGGCGTGGGAGGCGGAACTCCGACAGGTCCTAGTGACCGGATGTGTAACAAATTAAATATGCGCTAGAGTAAGACAAATTATCTTAATCATGGCCGTTTTGGAATGCAAGTGACTCGAGAATACAACCACATCATCTCAAATGGCTTCCTTGTCCATTAGGCCAGATAGGATTCCTCCATTTTTGCTTAACCCGGCGCCGATGACGTGAAAAAAATTCCCCGGCCGATGACATCGGGTAAATTTTACCCGAATTTTAATTTGAAAATTTTTCAATAGTTTTATACATAGTTTATATTACATTTTAATTGATTATTGGTGAAACAGTATTTACGCATGTGATAAAATAAAAGATGGTACCAATTTATAATGAAAAATAACTTTTTTATTTACTTTTCATACACAATAGAAAAATCAACCTGAAAAACATGATAGTTTTTAGAAAATTATTTTTGTTAGGATATTTAGTTTTATTTATGAAAATAAGTATCTTATTTACTAAAAAAAGAACAAATAAAGACTAAACAGAAAAAAAATTGAAAGAAAGGAGAACTTAGTCAACTTCTTCATTATCCACTATAATGGAACCATAATGGACCCATCATCATCAGAATCAGGGTCCTCCAAAACACTCAAAATCCGTTGATCTTGGTTAGTCAAAGCCATTTGTGACCAAAAACTAAAAAAAAATACAAAACAACTTGTAAAAACTATTATAAACACGAATAAAAATACGTCATGAAAATATTACACTATCTATGACGGTGGGTAAAACTTACCCGTTTTGAATTGAAACACTTGTATCTCACTACACGAGCGGCGTAATAATGATGTAAACAATAATCCAAATAGAGGGTAGTTGTATCTCCAGCTATACTGGCGGATAAGTAAGATGGACGTCAGGAAAAATAAATATACCCTCTTAAAATCACCTCGGGTAAATATTACCCAGCGTCAACGACGCCGGGTTAAAGACTGCATATCTGTATTTCGAGAACCTTTATTGCACATATACAACCTAGCTCTACGAACCGCTACATACCCAGCGCTTTGGAAGGTCTTTCGGGTTACACCCATTCCGAAGGATGGGGCAGCTTCAGACGTCACGAACTATAGGCCGATCGCCGTGCTCTCGGCATTCGGTAGGATCTTTGATTCCATCATAAACCGACATGTAAGTAGGCAGGTACGGCCACAATTGAGTGAATGTCAGCACGGGTTCAGACCAGGGAGATCAACTACTACGAACTTGTTGAATCTTGTAGATTTTTCTGTTGCAGCATTAGACCAAAGTAGACAGGTGGACGCGGCCTACTTCAACTTAAAAAAAGCCTTTGATCGTGTCCAAACAAAAGTTCTTTTGGATAAGTTAGGAGCTATAGGGTTTAGTCCAAATCTGATAATTTTTTTCCGAGACTATTTTAAGAGCAGAACTCAATATGTCCAGATATCAGGCTGCCGCTCGGAGTCCTACGAGACAAGTACTGGAGTAATCCAAGGCAGTAATTTGGGCCCGACTCAATTCCTGATCATGATCAATGATTTGCCGAATGTCGTGAGTTCGGCGCGATGCCTCATGTTTGCTGATGATCTGAAGTTGTTCTTAGATGTAAAGGATGTGAGTGACTGTGCTGCGCTTCAGCAGGACATCAACAATGTCGAGGTGTGGAGTAAACGCAACTACCTAGACTTTAATGTTTCAAAGTGCAAAACGATCACACTTACCCGATCGCATTCACCGATCACTTTTATGTATACTCTGTCAGGCAGTCCGCTGGAGCGCGTTACAGAAATTCGCGACTTGTGTTTAGTTGTTGATGCAAAGCTGACTTTTAACACCCACATTAATAAGATGTGCAGTCAAGCCTATTGATCGCTCGGTTTTTTCAGTGCCAGGGATGCGCTAACTGCTTTATATTTCGCATTTGTTCGCAGCAAGCTCGAGTACAACTCTGCCATCTGGGACCCACACGAGGCAAAATATAAATTAATAGTAGAACGAGTGCAAAGAAAGCTTTGCCGATTTCTTTATAAAAAAATGTATGGATATTATCCGTACCTATATCCGTCTCTGATTGTATTAGGTATGGTGGGTATTGATACTCTCGAGCTGAGACGTAAGTGGCAACTTATGGCACATTTCTATTTGTTGCTTAATGGGCAGATTGACAATCCTGAGGCGTTGTCTCGTTGCGGACTGTCTGCACCGGACCAGTACTCGCGGCTGCGGTCGCGCCGCTTGCTCGCGGCACCACCAGTACGCACAAACACCGCACAGTTCGCTCCTACAAGTCAGGCCATATCACTGCTCAATGCCCTAGTCAATCAACAGCCAAGTACTGACATATTTTTTAATAGTAGGGGAGAATTCAACAAACAGTGCCAAACCTTCTTAAGTAATTATTAAAAATGTATTAATTAATGTGATCACATGTGATTTATTATTATTATTTGACATTGTACGTAGTATTATTTATCTGACAACACAGTTTTATTTGACATGATTGTATTACTCGACATGATATTTATTCTATCATATTGTAATTTCTGACATAATTAATTAAATTGTATAGTGAATATGACTTAGGTATGTGATCACATGAAATTAACTATAATTATTTGACTTGGTAGTATTATTTGACATGATTGTATAACTTGACATGAATTCGAATGCTATTGATTTTATTTTATCTAGTGTATTATTACCGTATTTAATTATTTTAAATGACTCTCAGCACGTGTTGGGCAACAAACTTGTAAGTGCCGAGAGTAACTGAATATAATAAATAAATAAATTCCAAAAAACATAATCCGAACACTAACAAATTACATAAAAGAGAAACTCATCAACATTACCCAGCCAGCATCAACGCGACGCCATTGCGCTAACCACGCCTACAATCAACGAAGCAATTTGATATAAAAATCTCGTTTGTTTATTTCTTTCCGATTGAATTCAAATAAATCTCTTGAGCAAATAAAATATAAACGATTATTTACCTCTGGGAATTTATCGGGAGGGTAAATCAAAGACGCTGCAGTATGACTCGCTCAAATTTCTGCTTCTATAAGCGGCTTACTTTGATCCCTATCTTCACAGAGACGCTAAAGCAACAAGTTTGAGTATTAACCAAGCTTTATGTTCGCTTCACTTACTTTAAAAAATGGTAATATATGTATTTTAGAAGTTACGCCGAGTGCAGACTAGCTGCTATTGATTTTGAAATCTTACTAATTATTTTGAAAGGATACCGCAGTATAACATATTTGGATGAGCGCCCATACGCCTCTTAAAATTCACCCCGTTTTGGAGAGCCCGTACGCCCCTCTTCAAGGGGCGTATGGAGAAAATAATTATTTAATATTTTTTCACTACGATACTTACGACCTTACCTTTGCCTAACCTTAATATTTTGATTAATAAAATCTACGATTTTATTAATCAAAATATTAAGGTTAGGCAAAACATAATTTTATTGCTTATAAAATTTGGAATACTAGTTAGAAATATTGCTATTTGTGTTAATATAGTGTTCATAGTGCGTTGTGTGAATTTAAGTTATTGCTAAAGATTGTACAAAAAAGTTCTCATATATCGTATCGTACCTGCTTTTATTTACCTACATATTTAATTTAGTAAGGTAGTTTATGATCTAATTACACATTACCTATTGCTTTTAAAATTGTAATGAGTTTTCCATATAAGCCTTTTAGGTCCTCATTTCTGATTGATAACTTCAATACCAGCTTTTTATAGGCGAGTACCTTCTGTTAATTTATGTTGCCCTGGTACTTTTCAAAACATATTACCGATTGATAACTTTGTAAACAGCTTTCTTATAAACATTTAACCTCTGTTCATTTTTGTAACCCTGGTACTTTTTAGAACAATAGTCATATTACGGTTCAATTAATAAAAAATTGGATTAAAAGTTACATTACTGAGAGGCGCATATCATATAAAAAGCGGATTTAAAATAATAGTTCGATTACATACCTAGATGTGTTTTAGTAATAAGATAACAAATCTGTGATTTTGCTTATAACCCACCTTTATTCTCTCTGTTACTTAATTTAATATACAAAATAATGGTGCTTAGGTTCTTTTGCCGGTGAAAGAACGGTTCTTTCACCAGCATAAGTACATACGCATCGTAAGGGGCGTATGGGCGGTCACCCCATATTTAGACGGTTAAGTCACTCAAATTATATTATTAGGTAAGACAACTGGTAATTTCATATCGAATATACCAATTATCCCTTTTTCTACTTAATACCCATAGTATAGTTAAACGGACACGAAACATCATGGGAATAACTCATGATGTTTCGTGTCCGTTTAAGCCCATTTAGCTTAACCCTATTGGGTTAAGCTAAACGCACACGCAATCTAGCAACGCAATCAAAATTTGTTTTGCCGTAAATAACACTGCTTGTGAAATCCCTATGCATGCACCAAAGGCTCCACCATATTCAAATTGTTCATATTCGACATCTGCATAGCGTTTCCGGACAAGGACAATGCTGTCTTTATAGTGGGTAACCTTTGTCTGAAATAAGGATTGCGTAATTTTTATTTCAGGAATTCAACTACACTGTAAAATACTGCTTTACTGACTGTCTGACAGAAAAGCTACAGCCAAAATCATAAGACGCAGGAAGCTCAAATTTGGCATGTATGCTACTTGAGGATTGCCCGATCCCGTGGCAATTTCGGGTAATTCCCGATCCTGGATCTGGTAGAATCAGTCAATTTAAAAAAATGTGCGATTGAAGCTGCGTTCTTCCTCTAGTACTTAATAATACTCCAAACATAAAGCAAATCATGTTTGTCTTTGTAAGAAGCTGGTTACATGAAGGAAAATCTATATTGTTATTTTCTTTTTTGATGTTTTATATAACCATTATTATTAGTTGATCTGCAGAAATCGATAGAAAATTTAAACATAAAATAATAATATCAGCCCTGCCTATAAACTGTCAAATGGCTAAACACTAGCCTCTTCTTATGATGAAAATGGTTAGGCCACGGGCTCAAAGTGGCCAAACCACAATTATGCCTATCGTGAACATTGTTAAGTTCCCTCTCTAGACATGCAGGTTTCCTGGCGGTGTTTTCCTAGGCCGTCTAATACACATAACTTCTAAAATTCAACGGAGTGTGCCGAAGGTTTTTACCTGAAACATATACGGCCTTATTACAAAAAACTGAATAAACCTTAGCTTGAACCAGTACTTTAAAGGCCAAGTCTTATAGCTGAGCAATGGTGTAAACCTGTTCTTATTACAAAACATATTTGAGCCTCGGCTTTTATGATACCGCGTTATAAACTAAGCTCAAAATATCAACCACAGATAAAACAATTCTTATTCGTTCATCATGACATTGTGGCATACTACGTGCACATACCTACTTGCACAGTACGCACAACCCTACGCAGCGTAATCAACAGATAAGTGTGATAGCTGATAACTGATAAGAGCTGATAACGCTTCGTCGCGTCGCATACGCGAGCGCGAGCGCCGTCCACCTGCCTCTGACTGGCGACTAATATCGTGGCCACCGAATTTTGTTCAGTGTGCCACTTTATTATAAAGTGTGCGTGAAGGACAGAGCGCTAGTTAGAGTGAGTTGACCGATGTAAATCAAATTGTGTTTATAGCTAGTTATAATATGTAGTCATGTAAGAACCGTTAGTTGTAATGAAGTCAGTGTCTTTCTTAAGAAGGTTAGTTAGAGGTTTTGCAATATTTGAGAAATCAGGTATAAATTTTCTTTAATAAGAGACAAAACCAAGAAAGGATTTAACGTTTTTGGGGGATTTAGGTATAGGAAATTTGTGTACTGCCCTTAATTTTTCGGGGTTAGGTTTTACACCTTTGCTTGTGATCACATGTCCGAGGTGTGAAACTTCTTTCCGAAAGAATTCGCATTTGTCCGGTTGTAATTTTAATTGGAATTGACGTAATCTATGGAATACATTGGACAGGCTGTTGACATGGGATGGGATGTCATATGAGTAAATAACTATGTCATTAAGATAAACAAAGCATTGTATACCTTGAAGACTGGATAGTGTCGAGTTTATTAACCTTTGAAATGTCGATGGAGCATTTTTAAGTCCAAAAGGCATTCTCGTGAACTCGTAATGCCCTGTAGGGACTGAAAACGCAGTTTTGGGAGAATCGTTTGGGCTCATATTAATTAGGTGGAAACCAGAAGCTAAATCTAGCGTACTGAAAGACTTGCATTTTCCCACTTGGTCTAATATCTCAGATATGTTAGGAATGGGATAGGAGTCTCCGATAGTCATGTCGTTTAGTTTGCGGTAGTCAATTACTACTCGCCATTTTCTTTGGCCAGAAGCATCGAGCTTCTTGGGTACAACCCAGATAGGAGAAGACCATGGAGACATAGAGGGTTTGATAATGCCTTGTTGCAGCATTTTGTCTACTTGGGATTCAACTTCCTTCTTGTGACATTCCGGAAATCGGTATGCCTTTACGTTAATAGGGTAATCTGAAGTGGGTTTAATTTCATGTTGGATTGCGTTAGTGGATGTTAATTGATCATTAGGTAAATGGAAAATATCTGAGAATTGAGAACCGACTGAGTATAGGGCTTCTGCCTCTTCGGAATTAAGGTGGGATACACGAAGGAGATTCAAAACTTCTTCAGTTCGTTCTAGAGCATTTGATTCTGATACACTAGCTATTGGAATAGAAGAATTTGTTTCGAAAGATTCAAGGTTCAATTGAAGGTCAGATTCGATAATTGCAGGTTTCTCTGAGGTATTAACGACTGAGATATTTACTCGGTTATTCGTTGTTACCTGGACAATACAGTTTGCTACTAATAGATTTTCAGATAAGTGTTGGTCGATTATCAAACCTTCTTTAATATCGGGATTCGATACTGTGCACTCTATTATGCTGCCGTCCTTTAACTAGAACCCCGTTAACCCTCAAATGGTCGATTTTGAGTTTTGAATGCAAAGTAATACTGTTTTAAATTCTCTATCTTTCTGTCTAAGAACCATATCTCTATCACTTACGGTATTAGAGATATTAAAACATGATTTACCGTTAAATGACAAAATATGCAACAAATGCTTGACTAAAAAGTGACTATACCACGCTTCTTAGCTTGATGCACGTTAAAGTACCTTAGTTTCAAAATTCGCCTAATATTTTTGTCATATTTTATAAGCTTAAACTACGTTAATTGAATATTCTTGACTACAAATACACTAAGAGCCTATAACTTGTTTATACTTAAGGATAAATTTTGATAAAACAGGAATAAAAACAATGCTATATACTATTTATTATGAAAATCTTATCTTAATTCTGGTTAGACGACCATAACGGTCTTTTTGCCAAGTAATCAATATTGCGATTTGCTCAAAACAATTCGTTAAAAAAAGCGTTATTTACTTCTAACATGGAATTTGTTCAAAAAGATATTAGTAATCCTTAACTTAATAACGGCTAGCCCACGTTCCGTAACTAGAAACACGTTATCCGTTTCTCGCGCTTCATTAATTCCGGGAGTGTGCGGGGATGCCATATGCGTGCGAGGATGGGATATGCGCGCAGGGAGGTTTGCCATTCCGCTCGGAGAGCTTATAGCGTGCAAGCGTGGGTCGTGTTCCCGCAAAAACTCAAATATGTCGGGGAACATTAAGAGGTAAAATTCGAAAATTTTTGTGTAATTCTTTATTTACATTATCTTCCTTAATATCTCCACCGAGTTTGAGGGAAGAATAGCAGTCCAACGAATTAGACATATTTATAAAATTATTATGACTGCCTTGTTGGTTTGCTATTATCCCTCAGACTAACTAGGTGGAGTGACTACCTTTGACGGGCACGAACTGGATAAGAGTAGCCTCGGATCCACCATTGCAGTCAGTCAACCGGAAGATGGCGGTCAAACCACCCAAAGTAAGGCGAAAGTAAAAGGCAAGATACTATATAGGCAGCAGCATTAAGTATCAAAGACTTCCGCCACTACGATCGCCAATCCGTCTGCCAAGCGTGGCGATCAAAGCAAAATCGCCCAAAAATGAGCCACATACGAAAAAAACGGCCTCTATTCCCCGGCGGCCCCGCTATTCCTGACTCAGATAGCGGCCATGGTAACGGCGGGGCAAGTGGAGCGATAAACCTCCGGCAGAGATTTGTCGCAATATTTTATTTCATTTATCACACTCCAATGAGGATGTAGAAGCTATGTGTAGGACATATCTCGGGCTATACATAGCTTCTAAACCCATTACACCGTTGTAATGCGAGATTTTAACGCGAAACTAGGCAAACGAGTGGTGATGAGCTGAGGGTGGAGCAAGTTGGATATGAACACCGGCCACTTGCTGGCTAGCTTCATGGAGAAGGAAGGACTCTTCGTGATGAATTCCTTTTTCAAAAAGCTAGAATGCCGCAAGTGGACCTGGATAAGTCCAGATGGTGCCACCAAAAATGAGATCGATTTCATCATGTCGATGAAGAGGTTTATATTTAATGATGTATCTGTGATCAGTTCGCATAAAGCGGGCCGCGGTCACTGAATGGTAAGAGGCACATTGAATATTAGACACAGCCTCGAACGGTTGAGATTGATGAAGTCTACGCTCCTACCAGCGCCAGTTCAAATCTAAAACCCCGAGAGCTTTCAGCTTGAGCTGCAAAACCGCTTCGAATGCCTGGGAAAATGCGTAGATGTAGACGACGTTAGTGACAGGTTAGTGAATGCTGTCCATACAACAGGTTTAAAGTGCTTAAAGCCCATAACGATTAAAAGAGCCCATAAAACCTCTCGTCCGATCTTCGAGCTTATACATGAAAGGCGTAAGATGCTTCTGCATGCCTCCGACGATATGCTAAAGTATCGGCGGCTTAATAAACAGATCTCTAAGTCTCTCATCCGCGATCTCCACCAATACAACACTAAGTGTGTTCAAGACGAATGGTAACAGAATTATCTCGTCCAGACTGAGGTCAGGACGAGATAATTCTGTCACCATTCGTCTTCAGCCTTGTCAGGTGACCTGCCCGGTAGACAGATCTCTTTTGAACACTAAGGAGCCGTAATCTGCTCGATTGCTTCTTGAACTAACTTAGTGTTGTATTGGCGGAGATCGCGAATCAGAGACTTAGAGATCTGTTTATTAAGCTGAGGCGGAGGAGCTGAGGCTCCTGGAAGAGATCGAACTGGACAGCTATACACGACCACCTGTTACTACTCCAGCCACTGACCCTAGAGCTGGATTGACCCGACACTATACCGAAGATATCCCGGACATGATATCCCGTAAGCATGCACGGGATTAGAGTGGCCCTAAATCAACTCAAAACCAACAAGGCACCGGGTGATGACCGAATTACGTCAGAGCTTTTGAGAGCTGTCGGCGCACCTGCCTTGGAAAAACTTCGAAAGTTATTAAATTCTGTCATATTCGAGGCCAAAACGACACAGGCATGGCACAGTGTGGTGGTGCTTTTCGTCAAGAAAGGCGATGATACTCTTTTGAAGAACCACAGACCCATCTCACTCCTGAGTCACGTCTATAAGTTGTTTTCAGGGGTCGTCACAAATCATCTCGAGACCAAGCTAGACGACTTCCAGCCCCCCGAACAAGCGGGTTTCCGTAAAGGCTATAAACCACATACATACGCTGCGGCAGGTTAAGTCTGAGGAGTATAACCAGCCTCTATACTTGGCGTTTGTGGACTATGAGCAAGCCTTCGATTCGATCAAAACCTGGGCGGTACTGCAGTCTCGCTAGCTGTGTCATCGACGACTATCGATACGTCGAAGTGCTGAAGTGTTTGTTCGAAAACGCCACCATGTTAGTCCGCCTCCAGGACCAGAGTTTAAAACCTATTCAACTATAGCGAGGGGTGAGGCGGGGAGATGTTATATATCCGAAACGTTCACCGCAGCGCTGGAAGACGTTTTCAAGGTTCTGGACTGTGAGGGACTCGGCATCAAATAAACGGCGACTTCTAACACCTTCTATTTGCTGATTATATCGTAGTCATGGCTAAGACCATGGAAGACCTCAGCACAATGCTCGATGGCCTCCGTAGAGTCTCCCAGCAAATAGGTCTTAAGATGAACATGGAAAAGACGAAAATCACGTCTGACCTCCATGGCGTACTTGCTCCTATTCAGGTTGGGAACTCTACTCTCGAAGTTGTCGACAAGTACGTATAACTGGAAAAATTATCCGATTGGGTAGGTCTAACTTCGTGAAAGAGGTCATTCGTCGAATCTAATACGGTTGGGAGGCATTCGAGAAGTCACGGCATATCTTCACGTCTGATATCCCGCAGTGTCTCAAGACGAAAGTCCTTGACTAGTGTATGTTGCAAGTGATGATCTATGAAGCCGATACGTGATCACTTACTTTGGGCCTTATCCTGAAGGTCCGGGTTACTCAGAGGGCAATGAAAAGAGCTATGCTCGGTGTTTCCTTGCGAGATCTAAAAAGAAATGAGTAGATCCGCAGGAGAACTAAAGACACCGACATAGCTCTCCGAATAGCCAGGCTAAAGTGGCAGGGCACATAGCTCGAAGAACCGATGGCCGTTGGGCAGGAGAATTCTGGATTGGCGATCACGCACCGGACGACGCAGCAGGAGTAGGCCTCCCACAAGGTGGGCCGACGATCTGTATAAGATTGCGGGAAGCGGTTGGATGCGGGCGGCTCGAAATCGAGTCTGTGTGGAGAACGGTGGGTGCGACTTATGTCTAGCAGTGGATGTCTCTAGGCTGACATGATGATGACTATGTGATTGAAAATATGATTACTGTACATTATATACAAATATAATATAATAAATAGCTACTACGGAAATAGGGCCTTTAAATATACTTTTTTAGCTATTAATTGCTTAATAAGATTAGAAAAATAATCAAGGCTGTGCATATAAATTTTACAAATTGCTGTATATGTTGATAATAAGTAAAATATATATGTTGATGATAAGGAAATTTATTTAATTAAAACGTTTTAATTTAATTGATAAAATTTTTATACATACATACATAGACTCACGCCTGTTTCCACGAAGGGGTAGGCAGAGGCATATTAAACGCCCACTTCTCGCCAGTGTTTTGATCCCACGTAATAGGTGGCGAGCCTATTGCCGCTTATTGGGACATTTTGTTTGCCAGAGCCTCGTCCGTTGATCGGCAGGTGCACCACTTGCAGGTGAGGTTGGCTTGGGACCCTAAGTTCTTGGTGGGAACCCTACGCACCCAAAAAATTTTTATACCGCATTTTATTTAATTATCCAGTTTTTTGATATATGATGCTTAGCTATAAAGATGTTAGTAACAATTGAAGTAAGAAATACCTGTTTTTAGCTTAGTTAGCAAGCTTATATTTTTTCATATCTTTTTTATTTTTCGCTAAAACTTAGCTAAAAAGAGGCATAGGTGCTTTAGCCTCTTCTTACGTAAGGTACTAATGTATAAATACTAAGAAAGGTCTTAGCTACAAAACAGTTAATAGACTTAGCGCGTTTATAGTTAAGCATTTTAGGGTTAATTTATTGAAAATTAGAAACCTCATAAATTTTAAGAAAATGCTTAACTAAAAGATCTCTAAGTGTAGGTTAACGTGGCTTTAGTGCGGAAAACAATGTCAAAAAAATGTATATTGCTTAACTAAAACAGAAAAATCTGTTTTTTTATATAATTTTAAGTACATAGCTCAGCAGGAAATATCCTAAATGACGCTGGCAAATATTTATTTAAATTATATTTAAGAATCACTGATTTATGTGAAATAGTTTTCTAGAAACAACGATTCCCGCGTTTTTTTTCGTTTTTCTACAAAATCACTTTTTGGGGTTAACGTGGTTTTAGTTAACGGACGGCAGTATGGCTTCACTACGTGGTGCAATAGTAGGATTATTGAAAAACATTTTAAGTGTTATATCTTTTAGGTTTAATGAACCTTGCACGTAGTTAATTTGACCATCCATGATGTTACATAGATCGTTACCGATTATTCCATCATAGGGCAAGTTAATATTATCAACTAAATTATGCGTCAGATGTTTGCAATCGTCATGGGATTCATCATGTGTCATAATTGATATAGGGATTTGACCTAAAGTTAAGGTGGGGCATTCATCTTTAGAGTCTATGCCTTGGATTTTGAACCTAATTGATGTATTAATACAAGGCATATCTTTGATTGAAGATTTTTTTATAATATTAATAGCTGCGCCAGTATCGACGAGCAACAATAAATGATTAGGAGACACGGGAGAATCCACTTTTACATGTGGTAAGTACTTATTGGATATATTGGATGTGAACTCATATACTTTCTGATTATTTATATTTTCTTTTACAGGTTAATGTTAGAACTCACTTTTGGGGATTCTTTTTACAAAAGGAAATAAAATTCACACGCGGAAAATATATGTATTTCTAAGAAGGACTAACTTTAAGTTTTACAATATGCGAGTGATTTACGAGAGAGGGAGTGCGCGACGAGAAGGTTGGGAGGCGACTGACTGGGAGAGTGATGCATGGCTAGAGGCAAATGGATGGAGATGCACGATCATCAGGTTAGGTGCTGAGTAGGCAGAAAGGGGTACAATCTAGGGATATAACAGTTCCGTATTTTTATAAAAAAATATGTTTACTTTAATTGTTAATGATTAGGAATTATATTATTAAAGGTACAAAAGCGCTAGAAATTTGTTTATTTACAATAAATATTAAAAATCACTATTCTCTCTGTGCCAATTTCTTTTTCGAGGCTTATATTTTGATGTCACCTGAACAACAGATAAGAAGAGCGTGTAACGAAACGGATTTCACTCTCGCGCTTTAAAGCGAACTTGTACTTACGCTACATCAAAATTTAGTTTGCAAAGACGTGGAACTTCTATTTAAATTATCTATTAAATTATTTGTTGAAGAACTGCTACGATGGAAGAACAAAACGAAAAAAGGCAGGTTCAGACATGTCGACAATTTTCATTGCAAAAGTTTTTATGAATCTGTACTTTTGCCTAAATAGCTTCAAATCTTCAATATCTTCGATACCGACTGAGTCAATAACATTTATGTCGATTTTAACAAGCTTATTCACCAAAAACAGTTACAATATACACAAAGTATTTGACATTAGTGAAAGTAGCAACTTCGGTTTATCGTAATAAACTAGGTGTCGCGATGGTTTAGGTTTATATCGTAAAGTGATCCATAGTTTTGCGATAAAACTCATTTTGTAATAACACTGTGGTCTAAACTATCGTTTTTGCTGTTTTAAGCTTGGTATTAGCCTTAAACCGTCTTTTGTAATAAGAACGTTTGTGTAACAGTTTGCTAGACTATCCACTAGGCTATCGCTACCTATAAGGAGCACATATCAAAGTCATAGATGAATCGAAAGCTTATGTGACTGATCATAAAGCAGTCCTTCATAAAAAGTGCATAAAACCGACAATACCGACTGTCATGATAATCAGTGTCAGTGGTCAAGATGCGGGGCACTGATATCTTGACACTGGCCTAGAATGTTGCATTCCGTTTGGATTGCGAAAGATAGACAGCATATTTAGTTGAAAACTAGATTTCTGTCAAATCATCAGACTACAAAACTGACATAGTTTTGCGAGGACAATATATTGGATAGAAACTGGAACAATCTTGAGAAGACTTTGATGAAAGTGAATAAGAATTGAAATAAACTAGTGTAACTTACTGATCCCTTTATTTATGTTCAGTGTAGAGATCTAAGTACAATAATTGGTTACAAAATCTACTGTTTGAAAATATTTTATCTACTTCTAGGTATAATTGAATATTTTATCACTTCGTGATAGCACTTTGAATTACACATTGTTTTCTCTTGATTTATAATTAAACTAATGCGTTTTCAGTTTGCTGTCAATAATTATCATATAACGTTTGTTTTTACTGCTGGACATACGGTTATCTTAATTTTCTTCACAATAGCATTGGGATTCAATAGAAGGAATTGGTTTACTTTACCACGATGTATAAGGTTTGAAATCAACTTTCCCAAAGATACATTTTGTAATTAATTATTAAGTTTATGATACATCTATATAAATAAATATTAATTTCAGAAAGTACGTATGAACAATACTACTGAATCACTGTAATTATTAAGGTTTTTTATGGGTTTCGTTTTTGTTGCAAAAGCCAATTTGCATGGTTAAAGACATATACGCTCTATGTAGCCGACAAAGCTGGGGCTTGCTGCTAGTTTACTATTATTAATAACATATTTCTTAACAAAGAATAACACGTTTGCTTGAAGTAACGAACTAATGCCGAGACCTGTTTACTTCAAGTTGAGAGGCGTCAATACTTTGTAACAGCTTATCGCTCTAGACTTGAGTCTTTATTAAGTTTCTTTATTACACTTGCCTAAGATTTGAAGGGGAAACAAATTTCTATTGTGCTTAACATGACACATTACAAAAAGCTTTTTAAATTTTACATACATTATAATTTTATATGTTTTAATAAAGTTCATGGGAGAGGAAAGGTGTTAAGAGAGCGTATATTGGTCGACCAACAGGACGTTGTCCTGCCGTTTGCCCCAGATACCGATGGAAATATGTTGTAGCGGTAGATCTGAGGGAGCTTCAAGGCGGTGATTGGCGAGCGGTGACTAAAGATCGGGCGAAGTGGCGTTCTCTCGCATTGGAGGCCAAAGCACATTTCGGGTCGATGAGCCATTGGAGTTAATAATTATATCAGCAGCTTTGATCCTACTGCCTTGTGATAAAATGCAACGAGTGTCTTAACAAAGACTGAAAGAGTAGCAAGGCGTTAAGCAATGCCGAAGCTTGTTTACTGCAAGTTGAGAGGCATCAGTACTTTGTAACAGTCAACGAGAGCGCAGCAATCGAGAACCGATATCTACTCAAATATGGTTCCGTTGAAATAATATTTTGCTCTAAAGTTTTCTAAGATTTGAAGGGGATACATATTTCTATTGTGTTTCATATAAGTTTAAGCAAAGAAATATTTTATTAAGACATATTTTTTAGTAAACTTAAATGTACCTATTATTGATGAATATCATCTGCTTTGACCCTACGGATTTGTGATAGAAATGTGTCAACGTGTCTTAACAAAGACTCAAAGAGTAGCAAGTTTGTCTGAGGCTTTAAGCAATGCCGAAGCTTGTTTACTGCAAATTGAGTGGCGTCAATACTTTGTGTCGGCGTGTCGCGCTCGACCCGAGTGAACGGGTGCGAAGCACTTATCGGGAACCGACTTTTACTGCTCAAATACATTACGTTGCAAAATGTTGCACTTCTCTGAATGTTTTTAGTATAGACAGTTTTCTATTTATGCGTTTTCAGCTATTTCTTAGATACATCGACCTGGTAGCAAGCCTATCTATCACTCTTTTCTATCACTGACGAGAACAGATACATTTGCTAAATCAACCAATCAACAAATAAATATAAACCACTATTTATTTTCTACTGTAATGCTACACTTTGAAATATTTATTTCACAAGAAACCCCTTTGTTCCTGGAACAGAAAATGTAATCAATAGAAATAATGCAGAATAAAAGCACACAGCGTCATCCTTCATATTTTAGCTGATTTTAATAAAATCTTCATTTCATATTACCTACAAAGTTATTCGTAACTGACGTCTTTAATTAAAAGTTTCCTAAGTATGACGTAGGCAATATATACGAACGGCTTATAAAGGTAGCCGAGCCACGAGCCCGTTCTGTATTCAAAATATTCAAATACATACCTACTTGACATAACGAAATTAAGGTATTTCTGTATACTAATTTCAAAGTTCCAAGATCTCATTTGACTCCAAGCTTTCGGAATGTTACAGAATGGTGTGGGAAGTCTTGAATTTTCAAGTTTCCAAGCCAATATGGAAACAATGCAGGCACTGTCGCGTGGCGCCTTGTAAAGTTTGCCTTTACTTTATACGCGGCTTGCACTAACTCGAGCTTGTTTCACTTCAAGAATATACCTTTATAGAAACTAATCAATTAAGCTCTTATGTGTTTTATATGTTAATATAGTTGACTGTATAATGGAGTTCGGTTTATGAGGCAAAAGTTTTGATGCAATGTTGTACAATGTTCAACATAGGTTTCATGAAATCGTGTAGATGCCATAGTAGAGATGCAATTCCCTTATTATAAAACTATTAAGTATAGTTCAATTGAGTTTTTTCTCAATCTAGTTGTCGGGTAGTAATCTACCGACTAAAAAGTCTATTTCAACCTCTATGTCGTACAAATTGTATGGTAACGTTCGTACTTTTATGTTCCCAGAACAATTAAGGAACCTTAGTTATCTTCGTTTATTAAGGCGAGCTCGCAGTACGAGCTCGCAGATTTTTGAACGTCTGAATGTCTCATAAACTATGATATTTTTTAATAAATAAAAGTAAATTATTACATAAAAGTAGAACATATCCTCTAGTAAATTGTAAAGACAGAAACACGATTTGGTATGATTGGCTCGATAACAAAAGTCAAACATGGCACTATATCACAATTTTTAACGTGTACTGCTTAGAGATTCCATAATGAATTTATATTAAAGTTGTATCAATAGAAAGAGCTCTTTATTTTAAAATAAATGATAAAAACAGATTTTGTAATTTCGTTATTACTTTTCTCCAAGAAAAACCACAAAAAGCTTAAAAATTACAAAAGGTGGGAAACCTTTTGTACTGAAATTATGGCTACTAAAAATGTTACAATTTTGTGTCCACTACCGGGGTAGGTATAGGCACTGCAAAATATTAAATGAATTTTCAATTATATTGTCCGTCGGATTTCATGTTTAGAATTATTGAGTAAAGGGGTAAGATAAAGTTTCTTTTAAATTAATAATACGAACAAAAATAAAACTTAAAAACCCCTATACTTAGGCTGAAAACCGACATGTATTGTGTAGATGTCATTATTATTATTAATATACCAAGAAATGAATTTCTTGAGAATCACGCAAAATATTTAAAAACAGGAGCCAGCCGTCCAGCCGTTTAATCTCCATAATGCCACATGCTGGATATTAGTAGCCTAAGTTTCGTTTTATATCTGAATTTTTCAGCCTTAAGATCACCGTAATGGGTTTCATAAACGTCTGCATACTAAATAGGGGCTACGAATTAAAGCGTATTTGGCTATGAATAGATAGGTATAAAACCTAAAAAATTTGGATCTTGGGTAGGTATGGCTTTAGAGGTTTGGCTGGATTAACATTTGACCGGATTGCAATAATGCGTTATTTTACATCAGTGGTTTTTTCCATTATTCATTCAGTAGAATAGGCTTGCTAATAGTTTGGCCACTGGTTTGCTGTTATAAATAAATAGTAAAACCATTCCTGAGTTGTGATTTGCCGTCCATTCGTTTGGTGTTGTGTACAAAGGAACATGATTATTTTTATAAATAAAAGGTCTTTCTTGGATTGGAGCCTTTTATTTATTATTTAAGTTTACGATATCTATTATATTTTTATCATTAAAATTGCTAGATTATACTACACCATTTACATTCAATTTTCATCAGCTAATAATAATTATTGTTTGCCTGTTGTGTTAATTAATGCTAAGTACAAATTTTTTACTATGTGCTAATTAATATGAATTGATACAGCGTGCATGATTAACGCATCTCATGACATTGCTCATATAATAAGCAATTAGTCACCTAATACGCGAAACAATTCTTTGTCGCACAGTTCTATTTAGATTTCCTTGTTCTTTAAAAGACTGCCTACCTATCAAACAAAAAATACTTGCATGATAATATGATAAAGTTATAATTTGCGTAGAATTCACAGCAAATATTTGTTAAGATTTTACCTATTTAGAGAAATTTACTATTGCTTGGTGGATTGCGAATTAAAAAGTAAAAAGAAAATGTATGAGTTGGTTTCTTAGCGTCATTCTAGATCCAACAAATTGTTTACATAATTGCTTATAAATACACTACACGAATAACACACATCATGCGAAATTATTACATAAAAACCTATATTGCCTTGTTAAAATAGATGCTATTGATGCAAATTTGACATGGATTAATAATATGAGAACCTGACCGCTCCAGCGACCATCGGTTCTGCGGCATATATGACCTGCCCACTGCCACTTCAGCTTGCTTATTCGCTGAGCTATGTCGGAGGAAAGCTGAAGACCGAGCCCATTGGCGCGCCATAGGAGAGGCCTACGTCCAGCAGTGGACTGATATAGGCTGATGATGATGATGATGAATAATATGAGTGTTTTGAATTAGGTGTATAATAATATAACGAAATTATACCATTCGGAAAATAACCACATATTTTGAATGATTTTGAATCATAGTAAGAAGAGGCCCTTGCACAGCAGTGGGACATTATATATCGACCTATCCGTAGAATAGAGTTTCATGTGATTATAGACCAAAATCGCGTTAAATAGCTAAATGGGATAAGGAATACGAACTCTACAAAACTGTGTTTTTAGAATTTTCGTATCTTATTTACTTTCGGAGATATAGAATCGAATAACGTCTCATCTGATATTTGTTCCGCACAACAACGCACGATGTATACAAGGGACGGCGCACGGGGAGTACGGGTGGCGCGAGTTCAGCGATCGATCATCAGTCCGGCCGTTATTCATTGGAAGAAGAAGAAAATTGGGGCATTTTCGTGTTCTATGCTTAATTTACATGATATTTAAGAAAATTCAATATATTCATTAAAAAGAATACTTTTAAAGATATCAGGATAACGCAAACTACTAAATATGATTCAAGTAAAGGAAAAAAACCTGATTTTAGTTCGGCGTTTTCAAACTTACATACCGCGTTTGCAAATCAATATTTCAATTCTGGTAAGTGACGATGTTTTACAAGTCTTACTTCACTATAACAACTTTAAGTTCCTAAATTAACACAGATTGTTGTATTTATTACTTTTTAACTCAGTTCATAGTTAATAGCGATCGATGATTACTTAGAATGTTTTTCGATGGAGTTGTTCAGAAACGCAACTCTGGCGCAAAAAGCCGATTACCGTAATTAGTATTCACAAAGTAATCGATTTTTATGCAATATTGAGCAACAAAAAGCAGAGGTCTTATGGAATATTAAGACGTTTTTTTACGAACATTATTGAAGTTTTAAGCGTCTGAAGTTAAAAAAGGACGGTTTACGCCGGAGTCTGTGAAACAATTTGTGGGTTCAATGTTAAGATGGGACGTTGTTACTCAAAATGTTGAATCAGTTAGTAAAAAATCTTTAATTATGAAGATTTTTTATTAGAAATAAGTTAAATTTATTGCAAAATTTATTGCTTCAAAGAACGTCTTAAAATAGTTTAAATTATTCGTGCAAAATACATATTTTTTATATTTTATTAACGAGTGAAGGATAAACGGGCTTGAATAGTCTTTGCCTCCTGGTGCAAAGGAACCAATCGTGAATTTGATATATTATGGGAAGAAATTCTACACAAACGTGATCGGACAAAGAAAAGAAAGGAATCTGTAATACCTCAATACCGGATAGTATGTCTATTTAGTCTACCAAAGGTATGTACAGTAATCAACCTAGTTAATTTTCTCTGGAAATCCATTAAGTTTTTCAAATTCATCGTTAATACAGCTGTAACAGTAAGAAGTGTAACCACGTGTCTACCCCAGGTAGTTTAAGTACTAACTCCGATGCTGTTTCCTACTAATAAATAATGATAAAAATACTCTACCACACACACACAACATCATCTAATTCCAAAATAAGCAGAATTTGTATTATGGTTACTGGAAAATCGATAAATGTAGTATTTTTGTAAATATATACATGCTCATTCGACATGCGATATTATATTATGCCCTAATAAAACAAACTATTAAGATATACTTTTAATTAAGTAGTCTGCCATTTACTACAGCTGCCAGCGACAGTCACTGCGAGAAAATTGAAGTAGGTATGCCAAACTATGTTCCTAGTGATGCTGTTTTAACTCATTTTGGGTTATATTATTATGTTTTTGCTAGACTGCATAGATGAGATATGTATGCATGGGTGAGACTGGATAAAAGTATAATTCTAGAGGAAGGGCAGGCGGAGCCGCCTTGACAGGCACAAGATCATTAAAGATGATGCAATGAAAAGTGTGTTTCAAATAGGTATATTAAGACTTAATAGTCATGTGCTGCTTAAGTTATTTATGTATAGTAAGTACTGAAATGTGTCATTATAATGGTCTCAACGTTATCCGGGTGGCAGCCACGACTTTATGCCTTAGAACCCAGGCTCTGCTTAGTAGACTAATAAGATTCGATAGAATAGTTTAGCTAAGTACTAAAATGAGTAAGAGTACTCGATTTGCAATTTTGTTAATGTTTAGTTGTATTTTATTTTTATTTAGTTAATATTGTGCACCACGTCTAATTAAAAACGATGTAATATGGTTGTTATTCTTATACGAAGTGTAAAAAGACCTTTTACGAAAATTCTTTACTTCGGCACCATACTTTGGAAATTACTGCTTCAGGAGATATTGAGGCTCAAAGTTACTATACAATTTTTAATTAGGTACAAAATCCATTCATTTCACGCGCCAATTTGTTCTTTATAGGATACCTTTCCTTGTATAGGTAAGTATCTCGAGAATTGCACATAAATAATATTTACATAGCAGCTTATAACATGTGTCTACTAAAAAAATCGTTCCCGAGGTATTGTTTTGCTAAATATGACTTAGCAAGATGTGTAAAACGAGTAGACTTCGGCTTGGTGATGGGTCTTTTTCCACCGTGTATAATATTATAAAGAAGAAGATATTGGGTTAAGATTGCAGGAAGCGGTGGAATTCAGGCGGCACATGATTGGAGTTGTGTGGACAGCCTTTGGGGAGGCCACGTCCAGCAGTGGATGTCTTTAGGTTTAGATGATGATAAAGATGTTTGTAGTCATAATTTTATTTTATATTAAGTATGTCCTTATAAAATAACTTTGTGAGTGCTCGTGAAACCCGTGCTCCAGTGTAGATAGGTACGTAGTTGCAATTTTGTGATACAATATGTCATTTATTGGCTATTAATTGTTCTATAATATACATACAAATTGATGACTTTTAAATAAGTATATACGAATATACGTAAAGTGAAATAAATATAAGTACATACGTACACAGTTTGTTTATTTTTAAATTAGTAAATATAATTACTCCGACTATTACACGACGTATCTAGTTAGTAAAATTATAATTACTCATGCATGCAAGAAGTCTAATTCTGTCAACTATTTTAAGACCTTCCGATAAAAAAAATCACATAGGATTTAATTTTATGTTTTATATTATTCACAAAGGACGGATCACAAAGGAAGGAGGGATGAAAAATTCCAACAAAAATCAACCTTTGTTGACATAGAACGTCTTTTAAATCGAACATTTCCGCAAAACAACGCACGATGTTCACCACGGACTCTCGCTTTTCCGTCATAAAACGTCCTAGGTCGATATGTAACCCACTATCTTGTACAATAAAAGGACTATAAATATACACTATAGAGCATTTAATTAGGCTGGGCTGTTATAGTAATATACCAAAAAATCTTTATTTTGAGTCTCTCGTTATAAGATTTATAAAGAGTTACACAAGTCAAGAACTTCTACAGCCTCTACTGAAAATTGCGATCCATGCAGATCGGACTTTGTTCTACGGACGAGTCGATATAGAGCAGGTGACGATGTGATGGTTTTAAATGATAAATGTGTTTTTGAGCAGCGATAGCTCAGTGGACAGATTAATAAACTGACAAGCAAAGGGAATCAAGTTCGAACCTATAAATAAATAGAAATGTAGAATCAAATAAAGTATTGGGTACAACCGGGCAACATTAGATCGACGATGTAGATAAAAAAATATTTAAGTATTTTATTGCAATTTTGTAAAAGCAGACAAAGAAAAGAAAGAAATGGTAAAAAAATTGAACCAAGGCACGATTAAATCTTTTCCAGCAGTAGTTTTACGCCACCTGTACTTGAGGAAAAACGGGAAAATTCACGTTCCCCGTGATAACTATCCATTAGACGTTCTCGTGACTTTTATTACAACTTCTTGTGCTGACAATAATTCACCAACTTTTTACTTTTTTATTTTATTTCGGTTCAACTTTTCACCTGAAAATAAATTGTCTAAATCCCTCACGTATACTTTTATTATGAATTATGATAAATCCGAAGATATCTCGGGCCGAGGGTTTATTTAGTTTGTCTAGTTCTCGGTTTGCGAATAATAAAGGAGTTTTGACGTTAATGTATTATGAAAATATACCTTATACCCGACTAAAATCATATGTAAGTGATTCAAGAATTAGAGCAAGCTACACTTTACTAATTAAAAAGCCGCTATCCACGCCTTCCTATAACTCACTTGTCTACACTTCTTCTTCTGTTTCCTTTATCTCTATAGGAAGTGAAAAGAAAACATGAAGGCGAGTATTCAACACTCGCACTCAGCAAAATATAGAATATACCATTCCCTTTTTATTAAAAGTTAACAACACATTAATGCTGTAAAACAACCATAGTAGTATCACTCGAAAATCTTTACTTGATCAATCATTCAAATTTTCACAATTCTATAGCGTAATTATAATCAAACAAGTTCTAAAACCTATGTTTATTTAAAAAGTTAACAGACACATTAATGCTGTAAAACAACCATAGTAGTATCACTCGAAAATCTTTACTTGATCAATCATACAAATTTTCACAAGTCTATAGCGTAATTATAATCAAACAAGTTCTAAAACCTATGTTTATTTAAAAAGTTAACAGACACATTAATGCTGTAAAACTCGAAAATCTTTACTTGATCAATCATACAAATGTTCACAATTCTATAGCGTAATTATAATCAAACAAGATCACTTAATACAAACAATATATTAAATAAACATAGGTCTTAGAACTTGTTTGATTATAATTACGCCGTAACATCATACATTCAGTGTACACATACAGAAAAACAAATAATATGACAAAATAAATTATAAGTAATAGTAGGTACTTACTAATACGTAATCCAACGTACGAATGTTATAAATGTGTAAGTTTGTATGTTTGTTACTTTAAACACGCCATAACTGCTTATTCAATTTACGGTATATATTAAGGTACGTGGTATATATCCTGTTGGAAAATGCAAAAGTAACTAATATTTTTGTCTAATGGCTCATAAATACAAATAATACATGGTTGACTAAGTGATGTTACATCACGTATCAACACAAAAACCAAGTCAAGAGATAAAAAACTAAAACATTGAGATCCATAACAAATAGCATATCTTGTGAACATTTGAAAAATAAAATTATTACCATGAAGCACTACACGAAATAATATTTCCGCGTCTGGTTTTGAAAAAATATATATTTTTAGCTGTGAAACAATTTTCATAATTCCAGACGGGTTCTTCAACATAGAATAACAATTTTACAATTTTCTGTTGTCACGTACTTACCACTCGTCGGACCCCCCGAAGGAGAAAAGTAATCATTTCAAGCAATCGGAATGTCTAAATTTATATTCAGAGATCGTCAATTTAAATGTTTAGCTTTTCATAAAGTCAAAACAAATAATAACTAACGATCTGTTAAGCTATAACGTAATTTAGAAATCCTCCCGCGAATTAATTCTGAAGATGTAACACAAAAAGATACTTAATATTTATTTTTATTATGTTCCACTCATTTGAACAGACGTGGCGTATAATTTTGTGGACATTTATAAACTGCTATGTAAATTTCTATCCGTCCGTATGGTGACGGATTAAGAAAACGCAATGTCACTACCTCATATCATCCCATGGGTGTCGTAAGAGCCGACAGAGGGACCATACTATGCAGAGAACAGCACTGTAAGAGAAGGAAAACTTGATACAAGCCCTATACCGACCCGTTTGGCCAGCGTGGTATAGTAGGCCAATTCCTCCATTCAAAGGAGAGGCCTAGTCCGGCAGTGGACTGAAAGGGGCTGATGATGATGATGTAAATTTATCGAAATGGAAGGCTTTTAAAACAACTTTCATTATTTATAAAAATAAAACTAGCCAACGACAGAATAACATTATTAACAAGAGTGAATTAGCAAACACATTAATCGGCGGCTAGTTTAATTTGCTTGGTAATCCATTCAGTAACCAATACATATTAATTGGCATTATTTCTAGTGAAAATTTATGTAATTATTCAGTGAATACTTAATAATATGAGCAACTATAAGTCAAGGCTTTTATGGGTAGACCATGTAAACAGCGTTATTGAATTTTTAAACCATGTCCATTATACAAAAGGTGTTTAACAATTAAATATACAAATGAAAACAAAATGGTACCACTGCTCGTTTAATTTATAATCCACTTGAAACAGATTAGACCCATCTAAAAAATGGCAGGAGCAAATTACGTACAAGCTTTCCAATTTTGGCAGATTCAAACGTATCGGGCTATCCGATACCCTTTGCTTTGAAGTTCTGAGCTTTACAAAAGCGATTAATTAAAAAGAGAAAACACGCTTGGGATCCAATATCCATAATTCATTGGTATTGGCTTTGTTCGAAGTTAAGACGCTGACAACAGCCAAATAGGCTTGTCTCAAACAATTTTTTTGCTAAATCTATAACATTTGTGACGGCGGAAAAAATATATGTTAATCTTGAAAATATTTCGGAGCACCCTGATGTATTCAAAACACGTTTCTGAAAAGTTTACTCGATACAAAAAAATTGTTAACTTAGCTCTTAAAATGATCTTCCAACAAAATATCTGTATTACTTATCAACGTACATTGGTAAAATTTATAACAATAACGTATCATATTTAAATACAGAACTTAGTTGTTTTTTATTTTTCACTACTCAACTTAAGGCCTGTTCAGACCTAAGCGATATTCGCTACCGTCTGCGGCAGAGAAAACCCAGTGGGTATGCGGTAATATTACTGTTCAGACCTAAGCGGTATTCGCTATCCTTGTGGGTAGAATAACGCGCGGTAGTCGAGTTTCGCTCAGAGAGGTAAGAACTAGCCGCGGTACTTGATACCAAATACCTGAGCGAAACCCGCGCGGTATGTACCTCTACCCACAGCGGCAGCGAATATCGCTCAGGTCGCTCTAGCCGCGGTACTTAATACTAAATACCTGAGCGAAACCCGCGCGGTATGTACCTCTACCCACAGCGGCAGCGAATATCGCTCAGGTTTGAATAAGCCTTTATTTTTAAGTAATTAATTTATTTTATGGTTTGTACAAAGTTCAGAACGTCCCGTCGTCGTCACTCTTCTCTTTCTTGTGTATACAATCTGACAGAGACAGCAGCAGCTCAACTCAATAGCAGTTGTCAGCGCCTTAACATACACACATTCGACAGCCAAGTTGTGTGAGCCAAAATTATGTACTATTGGGATCGTTCGACTTAATGTTGTTACTTTCATATAAAACCAAAGAGTACTTAAATATGTCATTTTTCGTTTTGTTCCACATATAAGGAAATTATGTGCTCGTTCGCCCACGCCGATTCCTCGAAACGTGATTTCCTCCCGGCGAAATCATCAGAATTACAAAACAAATCTCCTGCGTATGTGTCGCTAATATTTGAAATACAGAGGCTCAGCACTCTTATTATACATCTTACTAATACATGCATAATGAGGAGGATCTTTTGTATTTATAGTACGGAGATTTAAATAAAGCCAAACTACCTTTCTGAATTTAACGCTAATCAATAATCATAGACGACTAACGACGAAATCATTCAATGTTTTGTTGCTTGATTTTGAGTTCTTTGGTGAGTGAACAATTTTAACAAGGTGAAACAAATTAAATATGCGCTAGAGTAAGACAAGTTATCTTGATCATGACCGTTTTGGAATGCAAGTGACTCGAGAATACAACCACATCATCTCAAACCAGTAATTCTCTAGGTCAAAAAGTAACGATAATGGAATTCGTGGGACAGACGACATTAGATTAAAATCCATTTCGCTTTGTTTTTTTGTTCAGAAAGTTAGTAGATCTTTTCGAACACATTGTAGTTTATATTCTTTCCAAAAGGGCGCGAGATATTTGAACTAACAAACCAAACATATCAGATAGCTATAACGTACGTCATTCCAATTTTTCGATTCCGATACCACGCGAAACAAAGTCATCAGACCCACATTACCATTTACATCGCGGTAAGTCGTTAAAAGCGGCAAAGTGTTCTCGTAAAGCAGGACATAACACCGGCGTAATATCTGAATATACTTACACGCACAACAGGAGCTTATAATGAATGTTACATGAGCATTATGGATGTAGGGTCGACAAAATAGGCTGCAAAGCTCGTCCTTGTACTACTGGGATTAATTGGTGGTAGTAGGTGCCCCAACACAATGTAAATTTTCCTGAGTACTACTCAGCAATTTGTTAAGCACAATTGCAAGCGCTTCTGAATGAATGCGCAAAATCTTGTATTAGGCGCTTAATTGCACTGTTGAGGTTGGTTGTCTAAAATGACGAGGTACAGGTTATGAATGTGATGGATACAATACATCATGTATTCATGCTTGTTTTAGAAATAAAAGTGTTTATATGATATACATTACTCTGGCGACCTCTTCTATCATTTTACTGTCTTTTCCTACGAAATAGAATAAACATTCTCACTTATACTACGTATTATTGAGTAACGGCAGACGTATGTAAAACATAATCAAGGCTCCTAACCTAAAATGTCCAAATATTTAAATAGTTAATTATTAATCTAGGTATCCATTAAATCATTTTAATATTAATATCTGCCAATCTTTCTTTACAAGGCAAGTTAAACAACATACATACATTCGATTACAAAGAACGATGCGTCAAACTGGACTAATAAGTACTGCCAATCTTTCTTTACAAGGCAAGTTAAACAACATACATACATTCGATTACAAAGAACGATGCGTCAAATTGGACTAATAAGTACCAACGTACGAACGTATCTAGTCCAAAAAACATAATCCGAACACTAACAAATTACATAAAAGAATAGTCATCAACCAGCCAGCATCAACGCGACGCCAATGCGCTAACCGCGCTTACAGCCAACGAAGCAATTTGATATAAAAATCTCGTTTATTTATTTCTTTCCGATTGAATTCAAATAAATCTCTTGAGCAAGTAAAATATTATTGACCTCTGGGAATTTATCAGGAGGTTAAATCAAAGACGCTGCAGTATGGCTTGGTCAAGTTTCTGCTACTATAAGCGGCTTACTTTGATCCCTATCTTCACAGAGACGCTAAAGCAACAAGTTTGAGTATTAACCAAGCTTTATGTTCGATTCACTTACTTTAAAAATGGTAATATGTTTTAGAAGTTACGCCGTGTGCAGACTTGCTGCTATTGATATTTAAATCTTACTAATTATTTTGAAAGGATACCGCAGTATAACATATGCGGGTGAGCGCCCATACACCCCTAAAAATTCGCCCTATTTTGGAGAGCCCGAACGCCCCTTTTCAAGGGGCGTATGGGAAAAATAATAATTTTATATTTTTTGAAGGGCCCATACGTCCCTTTCCTACAACCTATGATTTTATTAATAAAAATAGTATGGTGAGGCAAAACATAATTTTACTGCTTATAAAATTTGGAACACTGAGATAGAAATATTGCTATTTGTTCATAGTGCGTTGTGTAAATTTAAGTTATTGCTAAAGATTGTAAAAACGAGTTCTTATATATCGTATCGTACCTGTTTTATTTACCTACATATTTAATTTAGTAAGGTATTTTATGATCTGATTATACATTGCCTATTGCTTTTAAAAATTGTAATGAGTTTTCCATATAAGCCTTTTAGGTCCTAATTTCTGATTGATAACTTCAATACCAGCTTTTTATAGGCGAGTACCTTCTGTTAATTTATGTTTCCCTGGTACTTTTCAAAACATATTATCGATTGATAACTTTGTAACCAGCTTTCTTATAAACACTTAACCTCTGTTCATTTCTGTTGCTCTGGTACTTTTTAGAACAAACGTCATACTTACTTCAATAAATAAAAAAATGGATTAACATTGCTGAGAGGCGCATATTAATATTATAAAAAGCGGATATAAAATAATAGTTCCATTACACACCTAGATGTGTTTTAGTAATAAGATAACAAATCAGTGATTTTGTTTATAACCCACCTTTACTCTCTCTGTTACTTAATTTAATATACAAAATAATGTTGCTTAGGTTCTTTTGCCGACCGTACTTTCACCAGCATAAATACATACGCATCGTAAGGGCGTATGGGCACCAGTGTTATTTCACGGGGCGTATGGGCACAAATTCCTAAAAAGGGGCGAATCTTGAGGGGCGTATGGACGCTCACCCCATATTCCGACGGTTAAGTCAGTCCAATTATATTATTAGGAAAGGCAACTGGTAACTTCATATCGAATATACCAATTATCCCTTTGTAGGTTATTTAAACGGACACTATTAGGTTAGTTAAACGGACAACTAAGGGTGTGGGTTTAACTAACCTGCGTTTAGCTTAGAATAACCCATGTTTTATTCAAAGCAAAACGCACGCGCAATCTAGCAACACAATCAAAACTTGCTTTGCCGTAAATAACCCTGCTTGTGAAATCCCTATGCATGCACCAAAGGCTCCACCATATTCAAGTGTACATATTCGACCTTTGCATAGCGTTTCCGGACAAGGACAATGCAGCCTTTATAGTGGGTAACCTTTGCCTGAAATAAGGATTGCGTAATTCTTATTTCAGAAATTCAACTACACTGCATATATTATAAAACACTGCTTTACTGACAGACAAGCTACAGCCAACATTATTAGAGGCAGGAAGCTCAAATTTGGCATGTATGCTCCTTGAGGATTGTCCGATCCCGTGGCAATTTCGGGAAATTCCCGATCCCGGATCGGGCAGAATCAGTCAATTTAAAAAAATGTGTGGGTGAAGCTGCGTTCTTCCTCTAGTTCTTAATAATACTCCAAACATAAAGCAAATCATGTTTTTCTTTGTAAGAAGCTGGTTGCATGAAGGAAAACCTTTATTGTTATTTTTGTTGGATGTTTTATATTACCATAATTGCAAGTTGATCTGCAGAAGTCGATGGACAATTTAAACATAAAATAATCTCAGCCCTGCCTATAAACTGCCAAATGGCTAAACACTGGCCTCTTCTTATGATGAAAATGGTTAGGCCACGGGCTCAAAGTGGGCTGGAGCATAATTATGCCTATTGTGAATATTGTAAAGATCCCTCTCTAAACATGCAGGTTTCCTGGCGGTGTTTTCCTAGGCCGTCTAATACACGTAACTTATAAAATTCAACGGTGCGTGCCGTAGGTTTGTACCCGAAACATTTTGTGTAGCAGATTGCTAGTCTGTTCACTAGGCTATCGCTACCTATAAGGAGCCCATATCAAAGTCATAGATGACATCACACGAACCTTATGAATCGAAAGCATAAAATCGACAATACCGACTATCGTGATAATCGTTGTCAGGTCACGATGCGAGGCACTGATATCTTGACACTGGCCTAGAATGTTGCATTCCGTTTGGATTGCGAAAGCTATACAGCATATTTAGTTGAAAACTAGATTTCTGTCAAATCATCAGACTACAAAACTGACATCGTGTTATGAGGACGATATCTTGGATGAAAACTGGAACAATCTTGAGAAGACTTTGAAGAAAGTAAATAAGAATTGAAATAAACTAGTGTAACTTACTGATCCCTTTATTTATGTTCAGTATAGAGATGTGTGTACAATTAAATATATTGGTTACAAAAACTATTCTTTGAAAATACTCTACCTACTTCTAGGTATAATTGGATATTTTATCACTTTGTGATAATACTGAATTACACATTGTTTTCTCTTGAATTATGCGTTTTCAGTTCGCCGTCAATAATTATCATATAACGTGTTTTTTGACCGCTGGATATACGGTTCTCTTAATTTTTTTCACAATAGCAATGGCAGTCAATAGAAGGAATTGGTTTACTATATCACGATATCATCATCATCATCAGCCCTTTATACTGTCCTACTGCTGGGCACTGGCCTCTTCTCACTATGAGAAGGGTAAGGCCATAGTCCACCACGCTGGCCAAGTGCGGGTTGGCAGACTTCACATGTCTTTCGAATAATGTATTCGAAGAAAAGAACTCAGACATGCAGGTTTCCTCACGATGTTTTCCTTCACCGATGAGCAAGCGATAATTAACAATTTAATACGCACATAACTCCGAAAAGTCATTGGTGGATTCGAACCCGGACCTTCTGCGTAGCAGTTTGTCGGTCTCTCCACTAGGTTATCGCTGCCTTCCTACCACGATGTCTAGGGTTTGAAAACAACTTTCCCAAAGATACATTTTGTAAATAATTATTGACTTTAAGATACATCTATATAGTCAAGTTAATAGTCCGTGTATAAGTGTTTTAAAAAAGTATTTAACACGAGGTGTGCTACGCAGAGCACCACCGTATACACGAGTACAATTTAGTGCAAGAAGAGTAGTGACGACAATTTGTCTGTACTGGGTTTATATAGGGCCAGTGTCACGTGGTATGGTGGGGAGAAGGTGGCGTGATGTTTGCATGATGCACCATGCACAGGTGGTTTTAGTTCAGACGAAATGTCATTACTATACTACTGTTTCGGCCATCGTTAAGATTATAGTAATGAGTGATTCAAAATAATGGTCATGGTTTTGGTCATCGTTACTTTTATATTAATTAAGTGTTTAGCACTTGATACCATGTGACAAAGGTTGGACCATGGTGGTCTTATCCTCCCCCCCGTGGGATCTCCACCTTGTCGTGGTGGGGGGCTCAGTAACCGTGGGTTTGAGGTACACCCACGGTGAAGCTAAGCGGGATCCAGGGAGGGGACGCTCCACGTGGGCTTGGGTGAGGCCTGCGTAGGATGCGTCCAAAGTGCGAGTGCGGGGGCCAGTTCTGTCTGTCCCTCGCAGTCGGGTGTGGTCGCGGGAGGAGAGGCGTGTCGGTGTTGCGTTGCCGTGCGCCCTATCTCCCGCGACTGAATGGGGGCGCACCATTGTTACATCGCGGTGGGGCCGCAGAGGAAGAGGAGATGCGGTGTTGCGTTGCCATTCTCCCTATCCTCTGCGGCCGCTTGGTGTTTTGGTGGCGGAGACCAACACCTTCATCCGCCGCCAAGGAGGTTTCGTTCGGGGCCCGCCTGACCATCTGGCGGGCCAATATCCGTCGGGGGTTAGCGAGGAATGCTTCGGTGAAACCCTACCCTTCGACTCATGGGTACATGAGGAGCATAAAAAAAAATGGTGGTCTTATCCTATTGTTATGATTTGAAGAGGATTAGCGGGGTGCATAACTTCTCCCTCCACAAGATCAAAATCGTCATCCTGATTTTGTCTAGGATGGTGATTTTGATTATAAAACATTTAACATTTTTTATAGACAAAAATGATTAACAAAATTATCAAAATTACATAAATGATTACAGTTCTTAAGCTTATGCTTTGTAAGTTCACTGGGTAAATTGCCTTTTCACTTTCACTGGTTAACACTTCACTTTTTAAAACGTGTGACAGGAACTGCAGGTTTTCTAAATCAATCTTGTCCAAATTGATTGACTTCTTTTCTAATACATCTCACGGTGTGACTATCTTACGTAGATGAACCTTTGGTATACTGGCGAAAATAACTTCTCTGGTTTAAATATGACGCTTTCTTAAATCGAGTTTTCCAATTTTTACTCCACAATCGTTGGTGAGCGTCAGTATAAATGTGCCCATGATGCTGCGTTGGCTCATATCGTTTTCACAGATTTCCGTTAGAGTAGTTTAGAAACCCTATAGGCTTATTCTTATTATCCATGAATCTGGTTGTATTGATTTTATTTTGATGTCATTAGCTTCAACCACCATTGGAGAACACGAAGTTATTTTTGTAGAGAATTTCATCAAATCTTCTATACATTTATTTTTTCTTCAAAAGACATCTGCTTCTCGTAGCATAGGAATCTTCCATCAGCAATCTCTTTGCAGGGCCGAGAGAGTGGTAATATTTTCGATCCTTTGGTTAGGATTTGGGAATGTTTGGGGGTAATAAGGAAGATTCGATTTAAGTGAGGATTATACATCGGGAATGGATGCAATTTGTAATAATTGTATAGATCTAATTGGACTGTAGGAATTGTCATTATAAAAGTTATTTGCTTGCCTTTAATATATGCTTTAATATCTATACAATTTTCTATGTTTATTAAGTTTTCTACAGTTATTGGCAAAATTTATTTATCAACTTTCTCTATATCTCTTAAAATATTCAACAATTCACTACAGTCTAAAATTGATTGATGTAAAACATTAATCCTACTAAATGCTACGGCAGTTTCAACTTCATCTAGCTTAGTTAATAAAACTTGAAAATGATGAGTTAATAAACTAAAAGTATTTAACACAAGATCACTACTTCTTTGAAATTGAGTTTTATTTAAAATATCTTCTATTTCTCTAATAGTTTTATCTAAAATAATAAAGTTATTTCTAGTTGAGTTGGTTAAATTAACAAAAGTTTCAACAATTTCTGAAATTCACGTTACTTTATGAACAAGTGCGTTTTGTTGCAATTGTACTGTATCTATTAAATCATCATATCTCCATGCGTCATTTTTATCTAAATTTCCTGTAATAGATTTATTAATTGTTCCAAGGGGGTTAATATTTCCTCTCCTTACTCTAATATCGGGGATTAATTGATTAAATCTATCTTACGTAATATCCATAATATATTCAGTTTGTAACTGTGCATCTAAAAGATTACCATCTAAAATATAAATGTTTAACTTATCTTTCATATAGTTAATAATATAATAATATTTGTCTACATTATAATTCAAATTATTACTTACTTATTCTAAATCTAAAATCTTAATTATATGCCAGTTATAAAGGCTAACTTTTCCTAATCCTTCTTTTAAGGAAAGAATCCCTGGAGTATCTTCAATCCTTTGAAGTTGAAGGGCACGGACTTGCGTCACTATCAGCAGGACGTACCTGTAAAGGACGTTTTATATATTTTAATGGAACTTTAGTACTTCTATTTTGGGTTTCTACTGTGACCGTATTTCTGTTTATATCATCTATTATTTTAGCAGTTTGATAGCGAGGTTTGTCTTTACTCCGCCTCGTATTAACACCTTTTATAAAAACTCTATCTTCTTTCTTAATTTTAAATTCAGTTTCACCGCCACATTTTTCTTTTATTTTAGTTTTCGATGCTAAAATTTTATCAGATAAATAATTGTACAAATATTTTGTCCTCTTAACATGTTTGGCTACTAATTGTTGAGTATAACTCTTATTAAAATCAACATTAAAAGTACTAGACGATTCCGTATGACCAAACACTACTTCAAACAGTGTTAGACCTGTTGTTGAGTATATTGATTGATTATAAGACATACGAGGGTCAAACTGAAAGTTCTTAGAAAATCAAAAACTGATTACATTAGCCAGTTATTAGTTTTATTATATCTTTTCAAAATATTGTCCATTGACGTCAATACACCGCTGCATGCGATGGAACCACTGGGAAAAGCACTTTGCCCACTCGTCCTTAGGGGTCTCTTCAATGGCATCGCGATACGCAGCCACCGCTTCTTCAGCATTCATAAACCGCTTTCCTTTAAGTTTTTCTTAAATTTTTGGAAATAAATAAAAATCACAAGGCGCGAGGTCGGGGCTATACGGTGGGTGACCCAGTAATTCAACGTTTGATGTCGCCAAATAGTCGATCGTTCGCTTGGCGGTGTGCGACGAGGCGTTGTCGTGGTGAAGGAGGATCCTACTGCGAGGTCGTTTCTCTCGAACTTTTTCCAAGACAAGTGGCAAACAATTGGTAGTGTACCATTCTGCAGAAACTGTTTTTTGATCCTCTAACACAATTGTTGCGAAATGACCTATCCTTCCAAAGAACGAGGCCACCATTTTTTTTCCCGCACTTCGATCTCTCTTCACTTTAGTTGGCAACTCCTCGAAAGGAAACACCCACTGAGCAGATTGTCTTTTGGTTTCAGGATCATAACAGTAAATCCAGCTTTCGTCACCTGTTAGTATGTCGAACACAGCATTTGAGTCACCTCCGTTAAATCTTTCAATCATTTTACGGCACCAATCCACACGATGGAGTTTTTGAGCCTTAGTCAAATTATGAGGTATCCACCGGGCGCAAAGCTTCCTGACCGCTAAATGTTCGTGGAGGATTTTGTGCACTTGACTCATACCGATGCCTAAGCTTGTCCGAATCTGCTGATAGGTCACTCTTTTGTCAGTCTCTATCATACGCCGCACAACACAGATGTTATTTTCAGTCGTCGCCGTAGAAGGCCGTCCCTCACGTACATCATCAGTGAGATTAGTGCGACCACGTTTAAACTCATTAAACCAGTTGTAAACAGTCGCACGAGATGGGGCTTCATCGTGAAAGGCCAATCGTAGTCTATCATAACTTTCTTGTTGACTTAAATGACATCGAAAGTCATAAAAAATCATTGCACGAAAATTTTCTCGTGTGTTGGATTTTCTGTGTCACGTCAACATGTATTTAACATGTTGACGTGACACAGACAATTTTCAATTTGCCGCCAAATCGTAAAACAAATGACAAATGAATGAAATATATACTCAGTAATATTGGCAAAGAGTTCTATTTTCAAATTTTAGAATATTTTTTTTATTATATTGTTTATAAGTGGCCAGTTCTAAGAACTTTCAGTTTGACCCTCGTAATCGCATATGTCATTACAGAAGCTGCGTCTGTAACTTTTCTTTCACATTTAGTTAATCTATAAATTTCAATAATTGTTGAATGGAATCTTTCCACTAAGCCCATAGAGTTTGGGTTATGTGGCGTCCCAATACGTAAATCTATTTTATAGAAACTTAACATTTCTTTAAATAAACTTTTATTAAATTCAATTCTTGGATCTGCGCTAATTCTTATTGGTACTCCGTAAATTGAGAAAAAATTAAGCAAAGCTCTTACTATTTCGAGAGTTGATCTATTCGTTATTTCAAACGCTTGCCCTTATTTACTAAAGGCATCTACAATCGTTAGAAAATACTTTCCTTCAATGGAAAAAGTATCCATAAAAATCTCCTGGAATGGTTTATTCTGCGTTTGTGTTATTTGTAATTCTGGCTTTACTTTATTCTGGGTTTTCTATCATATTTCATGCGTTGACAAAGTTCGCACGAATTTATAAAACTAGCAATAGTTTGTTCTAAATTATTCCAATAATAAGTATGTTTTAGATGTGCAACTGTTTCTCTAATGCCTCTATGACATGTTTTACCCGTGTGGTATTTTGAAATAATATCACATTGCTTCTTTTCATCTTCCACATAGATAACTCTTTCAGTACATTCACGAATTTTAACTAAATCTTTATTAAATATACTCGTAACTAAACTAGAAAATTGTTCGCGATGTTTGCTATCTTCAAAATAAATAAAGTGAGTTATTTTTGGACGAATAAATTCTTTTAAAAATTATTTATCTAATTCGGGATTATTAGTTGGCATATGTATTTCAAGTACCTTTTGTTTTTGCCTTGACAATTTTTTTACACTATACTCGTTTTTATTCCACTTAAAAACAAGGATTTGGTTTGGTTTTGTATCAATAGCTTCTTTTAAAATGGGTATATCTGACAAATCTGTGTTCTTTTCAGAATGTACTGTTTCTACAAGCGATTCGGGTCTTTCCGATGCTGTTAAGGTACCACTACTTATCGAACGTAAAGGGTAATTAGATTCTAAACTTCTATTATTCGAACGGATTGATTGGACTGATTGAGTTAATTTATCCTCCGATGAAATTATAATTGGCTCATCTTCTGGTGTATTTACTATCATTGATACATTTGAATCATCTAAAGCATTTAATTTTATACGCGACAATGCGTCTGCATTGTTATTTTGTTTACCAAGTTTATATTCTATTTCATAATCATATTCAGCTAATCTTAATCTCCATCGAGTCAGTCTACTACCTGGCTCTTTAAATGATTGTAACCAAGCAAGTGGTCTATGATCGCTAAGAATTTTAAATTTATTTCCGTACAAATAAGGTCGGAAATATTTACAAGCCCATACTATGGCTAAAAGCTCTTTTTCAATTGTACTATATCGCGTCTCAGCGTCATTGAGCGTTCTACTTGCGAAAGCTATTGGTTTATCACTGCCTACAGGGCCTTGTGATAATACTGCCCCCAGAGCAAAATTTTATGCATCTGTGGTTAGCGAAAACGGTTTCGTGAAATCAGGAAATTGTAAATTAGGCGCATTAGTTAAAATCTCTTTACATTTCTCAAATGAATCAATAAATTCTTTAGTTCTAATAACTTTATTTTTCTTTTTCAAACATTTAGTTAATGGTAGAAAAATCTTTTATGAATTTTCGGTAATATCCTACTAAACCTAAAAAACTTTTTATCTTCGTGGGAGTTTTTGGTAATGGAAAATTCAATACTGCCTTAATCTTATCATTATTTGGCTTTAATCCATCCTCGGATATTGTATGCCCTAAGTTAAGAACTTCTTTGCGTAAAAAATCACATTTGTCTAAAGTGACTTTTAAGTTAGTTTATCTTAATCTTGAAAAAATTTTTCGCAGTTTTTCTATATGATCTTGTAAACTAATTGAATAAATAATAATATCATCTAAATAAACTAAGCAGTGTATGCCTTGTAGTCCTCTGAGCACATTATCCATTGCTCGTTGAAATGTTGCTGGAGCTGTTTTTAATACGAAAGGCATTCTTTTAAATTCAAAATGACCTGACTGAGTTGACAATGCAGTTTTCTGCTGATCCTCTTTATCTACTTCTATTTGGTGATAACCACTGGCTAAGTCTAATGTTGAAAAGTATTTTGCTTTAGCTAACCTATCAAAAAGAGCCGTGATATTCGGAAGAGGGTATTTATCATCTATAGTTATTTCATTTAAACGTCTATCTTACGGTATTTTTGTTTACCTGAAGCGTCAATCTTTTTAGGAACTAAATGTACCGGTGGGTTCCAAAGAGAATGTGACTCCTTGATGAGGTCATTCTGCAATAACTTATCTACTTGTTCCTGAATTTCTTGATTTTCTTTAACATGATTCCTATACGGACGTATAAACATAGGATCTTCATTCTTAGTTCTAATTCTATACTTAACTTGATTTGTAAACGTTAAAGGAATATTCTCACAATGGAAGATATCTTTATATTCCGCACATAAATTTTGTATGCACGTTTTCCCTTCATTATTTAAATGATCTAACCTTAATTTTGAAAGGTTATTTTCTAACTCTTATTCTATATTAATATCTAAAAAAATATTATTTAAGTGGCAAGATTCATTTTCTACTTTAATTACATCTACTGGTCTATCAAAAGTTATAGTTATATATTTATCTGTAATGTCCTGTCTAACGGTTTGAGCAAACCAATCTATACAAGTTACTATGGCATCCGGCATACGAACACTTGGTGCAAATTCTGTAAATCTAAACATAGCATTACCATTTTCTAACATAGTTGGCATTTATACACGCGTTTCAGAACGTGGAGCTAATTTAATTTTATGAAAATGATTATACCAAATTGGAATATCAGTATATTTTGTTTTTAAAACTTGCCTCTTCATGTCAATACTTGCTTCTAATTCATCATATGCGTTATCTACATCGTATATATAAAATGTATGACTTAAGTTAGCTCTAAAAGTTGGTGTCAAAGGAATATTTATTACTTCATCGTGTTTACTACAACCATGCGTACTGAATACTTCAAAAGGTTTATAATATCTTATAGCTACTGAAAAACTTATTTGCCTTCTCAGGACTTATAACAGAACCAGTGCTACCCGTATCTATTAAAAGATAAGCATCTATCTCAGGTAGATGTATATGAGTACTTAACGTATCACTATAATTTATTCTAATTATTTTGCTTCGTCTTCTCGCGACGCTTCTATTTGAAAATTTATTTTAGATTGAAAATCTTTGCAATAGTTATTTTGTACCATCCTCATTGAGACGTCTGCATTTTGTTTTGGTGACATTTTATTATTTATACCGAAACGAAAGTTTTGATTGGGATTCATCTTGAAGAATCCAGAATGTTTGTAATTAGTGACAGTCTTAAGGAACTGCTGTGGCTGATTGCGAAATGGTTGCCTATTGAATTGATTAAAACTCGGTCTAAATCCTTGTGGTTGGGAATGACCTACAAATTGATTTGGTGCTTGCTTGCAACAAAATTACTAAACTTATTTTGCGCTGAATTATTTACTGGAGGTTTATTGTTTGAATTTGGGTTTGCTATTCCAAATTTAAATTGAGGCGTTGAATTTTGCAATGCTTTGCTACTACTAGGTTGCGCTTTATTAACTTGTTTAATATCGTTCTTAACGTTATAGCTTACTTGGAAATTTACTTCTTCCATGACGACGCTAAGTGCGGTCTCAAAATTACTACACTTATCTAATCGTACAAATCTTAATAAATCTTCCGGTAAATTGTACAAGAAAACATTCAGTGCTGTATTGTTATATACTATGTATTTCGCTGCTATGAGCCCTTCATCATCTAACAAATTTACTTTCGAGATTAACGAACATCTTATATTTTGTATCCTATGGCAAAAGTCAATGTAAGACTCGCCCTGATTTATTTTAACCTTTACATTATTGCTTGCCATTTAACAATATTGTAGATGTTGCAGTGCCGTACTACAGGTATGTGGCGGATCCTGTTCTGGAAAATGGTCATATCACATTGTAGTGGGATCGATCTATCATCACAGACAGGACTGTTGTAGCCAACAAACCTGATATTGTGGTGGTAGATCGATCAGAGCGCCGCGCAATAATTGTTGATGTTGCCATCCCTCATGACGAGAATCTTGTGAAGGCTGAGAAAGATAAGCAGATTAAATATCTGGACTTGGCTCACGAGATTGTCGACATGTGGGATGTCGATTCAGCAATTATTGTGCCGATAATCGTCACAGTGAATGGTCATATAGCCAAGAACCTCGACCACCATCTTAAGAGGCTCGCGTTGGATCCTTGGGTCAAGGGTCTGATACAGAAGGCGGTACTTTTGGACACGGCACGCATAGTGAGGCGGTTCCTGTCTCTGGAGCCCTAACCACAGCTTGGACCCTGTTCCCGATACTGGTGAGTCCCCATAATGATTTTATATTTTTAAATGTATTTTTATAATTGATATATTTAAAAATGTACTTATTTATTATGACATTATATTAAAGATGCATATGAATAATAATAAAGTGTATTTATTTGCCATTCCAAATTACAGTTCGTATACATGCAGATTCCAAAGTGAGTACAGATTTTACATTTAAAGCGGTGGTACATGAACAGTTTCATCACTTATCCTAAAACTCCTCACACTAGGCATAGCCTGTCCTGCCAGGAGCCTTATTATACAAGTAACTAATTTATTTATGTTGTCAGTATAATTATATCTTACACTCAAATCATTATACACTTGCAATGAAAACAAACGGAAAACAAATAATAAATATGAATGAGTTCAAATTATGTAAAATTATGCAAAACATACTTAAATTGATTTCACGTAGATTAATTACCAGCTATATTACAACCTATAAACACTACAATATGTTGCTTTAAATTGTTTTATGTATCATTCATTATATGTCCATGTTATCAAATAACAGTTCATTTATAATAATTTACTAAGCTTCGTATGTTGTTAGCAGTGACAAATTATATTTATGTTTCTAATACTATTATAGAGTATAGGTTACATGTAGGAACGTGGTAGCTACAAAAATATACTTGAATTAATCCTTAGCGAGTTAATTACCAATTACAAAACAACCAACAAACACTTCAATTTGTTATTATTTAAATGTTTTCTGTATCACTATAATTATGACTGTGTTTGCCGCAGCTCAGGTATAACTTTCCTAGCTTCGTATGTTGTTAGCTGTGACTAATTATATGTTTTATAATTCATACTTACATTGAACTTAAGTTAATTACCAATTACAATACAACCAACAAAAAACATCAATATGCTGTTTTTAAAATGTTTTCTGTTTCAATATATGTCCATGTTAGCAACAGTTTAGTAATAATTTTCTTAACTTCGTGTGTTGATAGCTGTGACAAATTATATGTTTTGTTAATTCTATTGTAGAGCAGAGGCTTCATGTAGGAGCAGAAACGCTTGGCAAACGTGGTTTTGACCAAATAGAGGGGTGATCTGTAAACGCGTTTCCTGACTATCTCTTCACGGAGACCCGATTTAATGACCTCGGTATGGGTCAAAAGTACCATTCTCAAAATTTATAACCTTCTCACGCTCAGTGTTTGAGTCTCACCGTGTGGAGAAGAGTGGTTGGATATCGGAATGGCTTTTTATTCATCGTCTATATATAAGTTTAAGCAAAGTAATATTTTATTAAGACATATTGTTTAGTAAAGTTAAATGTTACTTTTATACGTCATCTGCTTTGAACCTACGGATATGTGATAGAAATGCAACATGTTTTAACAAAGACTCAAAGAGTAGCAAGTTTGTCTGAGGCTTTAAGCAATGCCGAAGCTTGTTTACTGCAAGTTGAGTGGCGTCAATACTTTTTGTTGGCGTGTCGCGCTCGACCCGAGTCAACGGGAGCGAAGCACTTATCGGGAACCGAATTTAACTGCTCAAATACGTTACGTTGAAAAATGTTACACTTCTCTGAATATCTTTAGTATAGTCAGTTTTCTATTTATACATTTTCAGCTTTATTAGATACATCGACTTGGTAGCAAGCCTATTTATGACTCTTTTCTATCACTGACGAGAACAGAAACATTTGCTAAATCAACCAATCAACAAATAAATATAAACCACTATTTATTTTCTACTGTAATGCTACACTTTGAAATATTAATTTCACAAGAAACCCTTTTGTTACTGGAACAGATCATGTAATCAAGAAATATTAATGAAATAAGGCAGAATAAAAGCACACAGCGTCATCCTTCATACTTTAGCTGATTTTAATGAAATCTTCATTTCATATTACCTACAAAGTTATACGTAACTGACGTCATTAATTAAAAGTTTCCAAAGTATGACGTAGGCAATATATACAAACGGCTTATAAAGGTATCGAGCCACAAGCCCGTTCTGTATTCAAAATATTCTAATACGTACTTGACTTATTGTTATAACGAAATTAAGGTATTTCTGTATACTAATTTTGAAGTTCCAAGATCTCATTTGACTCCAAGCTTTCTGAATGTTACAGAATGGTGTGGGTAGTCCTGAAGTTTCAAGTTTCCAAACCAATATGGAAACAATGCTGGCACTGTCGCGTGGCGCCTTATAAAGTTTGCCTTCACTTTATACGAGACTTGCACTAAATTCAGCTTGTTTCACTTCAAGAATATACAAAACCTATATAGAAACTAATCAATTAAGCTCTTCTGTGTTTTTATATCGACGGGTCCTACGTATACTAGTACAAGTGCAAACACACAACTTTACAGGAGAGCGGATTAAACGTTCTATAGCTTGTAATTTTGACAAATATCAATAGAAATAATTGAAAATTTGTAATATTGTATTTGAATATCATATGAAAAAGACTGCATAATTTGATTTTCTTATTTTTTTATACTTTAGAAAATAGCATGACTTGCATTGATGTAGCTTATTTTCTTTACCATGATAGAACCGGTAAACTGGTACAAGTGACCACTTATACCAGTATAAAGTGTACTTGTTTGTACACATAATTAAGGAAAATTAAAGGTAGGTGTTCAATTTAACTAGGTAATTACCTTGTTTAATTGAACTATTTTATCTATTGAGCTAATACAAGCATATACTATTAACAAAAACATATTTTTTATAGACTTTTTAACACTTGCAATAGTTTACTTAGTACTAGAAAACTACTTGCAACTGTTTTTATATTGTTATTTTATTATTATCTTAAAATATTTGAATGGGTATATTTTATTTTTATTTTATTTTATTTGGTTTACCAACAATTGTTTTCACTGGATACATTTTAAAGCACATATATCTAAATTATTATAACAGTGCAACAATCACTTAAAGGTAAACACAGCATGCACAATAATTAAAAGTTAAACAAGTTTACAACGCAGATTTAGGTACACATCTAACAATAACAATTTTGTACAGGCAGAAATATAATATATTAATAGAAAACGTGAAGGTTCCTAGATTACTTTAAGAACTTTCACGCGCCCCTATTCACCACGATGACAATAGATATGATAAAAGTATATCGTACTGATATAGTCTTCATCACACCCACCGCCACCGCACATTACATTATCCACGTAATATGGACTATGACAAATGACATAAATATTATTCAATGCTAGTTGAGCGGCTAAGAGCATTTTTTACTTTAATGAGGGAGTCAGAATGTAGATCTATAACATCGCTATAACTATTTACTGTCTTGCAAAATCTGGCGCAGGGAGAATTGGCGCCTAACACAGTTCTCCTACGAGGTGGATATAGTGGTGTGATAGAGCTGCGAGGGACCCTGTACGGGACACGAAAGTTAAAAAGGGCCAGCAAAGGGGGACAGTCAATTTTATGGGAAAATATTTTATAAGCAAACATTGCGTCATTGAGGTGTAAGCGCTTGGTAATGGAACTTAATTGGAAGTGCTTCAGTCTAGTTTTATACGATGCTAGTTTTTTAACTGTACCACAGGAATACGCAAGATGCCAGGCAAAACGCTTTTGAACACGTTCAATACGCAATGAATGTGTGGAATAATGAGGCCGCCACACTACACTGTTATATTCTAACACACTACGAACGAGACTATTATAAAGCAGTATCTTTGTTTTGCTGCAACTGTTTACAGGTCCTTATGACAAAGCCTAGTAGCTTAGAAGCTCTTTTAATAATGTTGTCTAAATGTGGAGCAAAAGTTAATTTTTTGTCATATATTATACCAAGATCGCGAATGGTGTCAACTTCAGTAATTTTGTCTTTGTTGATAAAATACTCAGCGTGAATTAAATTGTGTTGTCTCGAAAATGTTAGATGGAAACATTTTTTTGAGTTAAGATGCATATTGTTACTATTACACCATTGGACAAGGCGATCAATGTCACCTTGCAAACATTTTTTATCTTCCTCGGATTTAATAACTCTAACAAACTTCAGATCATCTGCATACATATACACCTCCGAAGATTGAAAACAACTAGAAACATCATTTATGTAATAATTAAACAAAACAGGTCCAAGATTTGAGCGCAGGTATAGGAGTAAAGGAAAACAAATAATTAAAAAATCAAAATAGTTGTTTATTTCAAATAGTAACCTGAAAAAACTTATTCTTATTAAGTCCTATTATTCTCACAAGGGAAAAATAAATCAATGTCCTTGGCCTCGTAAATTAACAAAATTAAAAAGATATATTATTATAAGTAGAAACTTTCGTTACTTATTTATTTAAATTTATCATAGCTACTTACTATGATAAATTTAAATAACTAAATACTACTATGCCGTGTGGTTGACGGCATAGAATACAAGTGTCACCACCCCCTATCTTCCCGTGGGTGTTATTGGGTTTTTCTGGCACGAAATTCTCAGTAGCAGCACGGAGTCTGGAAATGTGCCCGGTACGGCAATAGGCTCGCCCCTTATTACGTGGGACTAAAGTATATCTGGCGAAATACACCTCTGCCTACCTCTTCGGGGTTATAGGCGTGAGACTATGTATGTATGTACATACTATGACTAATCAGTCTTTCAGACATAATCAAATTAATGTCTGGTCCCATAGTTATCTATCGTAACAACAATCACAGTCAGTAATGGTAAAAATACATAATAGAAATAGAAACAACATCTTAGAAAATAAAAACTAGGCATTTTTTAAATATAATCTAGTCAGAGACATCTTCAGTGTTATCGGTCCGTATCTTCAAATTATTGTAAAATGTGTGGTACCGCTTAGGAATCACATTGGATTTGCATAGATCTTTAAATTTTTTCTTGTCAATCGGTGTGTCCGTCAGAATGAACGGTGACTAAGCGTATTTAACGTTGAATTTATGCCTAACAATTGCTTCCCTATTGCTTCTATTTGCTTCCTATTCTCAAACAATTGCTTCCATCGTATTGTAGCAGAAAAAAACATTTTAAGAGTGACCGTTCATTCTGATGTCAGGACGGCCGGTCACCGAGTCGTAGTGTCCTTGTTAAATAGAAATATTGAAATTCACGGTGGCCATTAATTACTTCCAGTTTGCTTCTCTCTATGTTTTACAACGATAATACTGTTACTATCGCGGCAATAAAGATATCGACAAGTGTTGTAAAACAATATTTTAAGTGCCTGACAAAAAATAAAGGCAAAACTCTTTTTGAACATTGCAGTTACGCTTGATTAGGCGATAAATCTATGGTATTGTACAGGCCCCCTGTACGAGTTGTAAGGAGTAATAAAAAGATTTGCATTATGTACATTAAAAAAATAATTAATAAACTGTTGTCACTGTTTCTTTTTTCTACTCTTTATTGTTGCAAGACACTCTACACACACTTGAATTGAAATATTTTAAGGTGTTTATTACATTTGTATGAATTTTTGTCACTAAATACGATAGGCACTTCTTTTTATTTTTAATAACATAATACTTAGCTGTATGCCACCGTTACAATACCATAGATTTATCGCCTAATCAAGCGTAACTGCAATGTTCAAAAAGAGTTTTGCCTTTATTTTTTGTCAGGCACTTAAAATATTGTTATACAACACTTTTGTCGATATCTTTATTGCCGCGATAGTAACAGTATTATCGTTGTAAAACATAGAGAGAAGCAAACTGGAAGTAAATAATGGCCACCGTAAATTTCAATATTTCTATTTAACAAGGACACTACGACTCGGTGACCGGCCGTCCTGACATCAGAATGAACGGTCACTCTTAAAATGTTTTTTTCTTCTACAATACGATAGAAGCAATTGTTTGAGAATAGGAAGCAAATAGAAGCAATAGGGAAGCAATTGTTAGGCATAAATTCAACGTTAAATACGCCTAGTGACCGTTCATTCTGACGGACACCAATCGGTAATAAGCTTTTCTAAGCTATAGTCTGAGTGCTCGGCCACAGTGAAAGGCAGGCGCGGGTGCGGGCGCGACGCGGGAAACTCAAACATATGGAGCTCTATAGAAGTGTCCGTAGTGGGCGAGCGGGACCGACGGCTTAAAGTGCTCTTCGAGGCACGGGACAAGCTATAATCAACAATGAAACTACGCACTTAACTCCGAAAAATGATTGGTGCGCGCCGTGGATTCGAACCCGATACCCTCTGCATGGCAGTCTGTTGGTATCTCCACTAGGCTATCGCTGCCTTATACATTATAGTTTGCATACGTTACATATCTGCTCTGTTTATTTGTTCACCTGCATGCTCAGATAAGGTTTGATGTGAAATTAAAACTATTACACTGTTCAAACTGTTATCGTGTAATTAATTAATGGACGTTTTCGTTGAAATATCTGGGTGTGCATAGTCGTATTTGGGATTGTACATCGCTTTTTTATTAATCAAGTTGAAGGATTAATTTGTATTATCTATCTTTATGGTGGTTAGGTTTTCTTGTTATGTTGGATGCACTCTGCAATTTTCATTGCCAGCAATGTAGTTGTACTATATAAGTTTGTGTTTAGTAACTACATCAAACCCGACATTTGTTGTGATCGGCGTTAAAATAGCGAAGTTTTGATTTACTCAACTATCACGATTTGTTTGCTAAGCTTCAAACTCAGAGACTAAAATACGCTTCCCGAGGCATATATTTATAAGAATAAAATATAATATATAAATAGTTTATAAGAATATATAAATTTATATGTTTATATATTTACAAGTTATTTGGTTGCCGAATTACAAGTTCTGCTTAGTTTGGAATCAGATGATATTATTTTATTAATATTATGTTCTTTGTAAATTGGGCATCCAGTGGTTAAGATTGGCTTATTATTTTTTTATTTAAAAACATAAGGGAGTAATACTTCATTATATGCTTTGTAAGTACACCAGAATAGTATTTATTGCTACGTAAATAAATACTGGTTACAAACAGACTACAAATAACTTATTAATAAAATTGTTGAATCTGAATCTACTAATGTTGTATTCACAGAACACGTGTGCAAATAAGTGTTTGTCTTATACAAGTCTAAAAATATACCCCATTAAAATGCAGAAACGGCAACCTCAGTACATCATTATTTCAAAGTTAGAGAAATAGTGCCTTTTATGGAGTTTACTGCGATAAAAGAGCTACGGAACAATTTTTTTTATACCGCAGTACTAACGAGGGCTTTGTCTAAGTTATAACCGTTTTGTATTGTTTTAATCACCCGGGACTGTCATCTGACTAGTCCGACGAAGATATTGTTCTGTGATGACTTTCTATTTTTGGTATTTCACTATTTCATTCTGTGTTCGAATCTGAAACATATTTTAGAGAGCAGTTTTAGAAAACAATTTCTACACAATTGCTTAATTGTAGATGACATAATTATTTACAGTGTTTTAATTAGAACTCTCTGTGACTATTTGTAGATATCAGTCACTCTATTACGGTACTATCTTTGAACCAGAGTCATAAACACAATCAGTTCTATTTCACATAGTATGCACATAACGCAAGGACACGAGAGTAATCGCACTAAAAGTCTACGTAAATATCAAACGCTACGTTTCGCCGACAGTTTGACAACGTATGAGAAGCCCGCTAACGCAACAATTTCAGTTTCAACCATTGGAAAATAATAATTGGTTTTACATGTTACATGCAAAGTGGGATTGTCCGGCCCGTTGACACTGAACGGTCACTGATGTGGCTATCGCAGAAATATCAAATGTTTGCGATTCACTTGATTAGCACAATACGTAATGTGCTTAATGAAACGTACTAAAATTAGGTTGATGTTTGGTTTATATGATGGCATTTATGATGTATTAACCAAAGAGCTTCGTAATTTCATTAAATATATTACATAAAATAATAGCGGACCTAGTGTGCTACCTTAAGGTAACCCACATGTTATGTTTAAAAATTAGAGCTTATAAGATTTTAAAACCGGGTTTTTACTTGCAAGAGTTAATTTCGTTCACAGCGTCATACATTTCTATAAATTCTGCTGAATTGTAATTTATAATTTATATTTAACTGCAGCAACGCCCTCACACAATTTTTTATTTAACCATTTCTGCCCGATCCTGTGGGAATTTCGAGAAATCCCGTCTTATGTAGATTCTTATGTAAGACCAAGTTTAGTATACAAATTACTGAAATGAAATTTCTAGTCAGATAGCTAGTTTCATGTATCTAGTCCTCTCGATGTTTGCTGATTTTGAGATGATTGTTTAAAATAACATCTTGTTATGTTTTCTTATCGACGGGTCCTACGTATACTAGTACAAGTGCAAACACACAACTTTACAGGAGAGCGGATTAAACGTTCTATAGCTTGTAATTTTGACAAATATCAATAGAAATAATTGAAAATTTGTAATATTGTATTTGAATATCATATGAAAAAGACTGCATAATTTGATTTTCTTATTTTTTTATACTCTAGAAAATAGCATGACTTGCATTGATGTAGCTTATTTTCTTTACCATGATAGAACCGGTAAACTGGTACAAGTGACCACTTATACCAGTATAAAGTGTACTTGTTTGTACACATAATTAAGGAAAATTAAAGGTAGGTGTTCAATTTAACTAGGTAATTACCTTGTTTAATTGAACTATTTTATCTATTGAGCTAATACAAGCATATACTATTAACAAAAACATATTTTTTATAGACTTTTTAACACTTGCAATAGTTTACTTAGTACTAGAAAACTACTTGCAACTGTTTTTATATTGTTATTTTATTATTATCTTAAAATATTTGAATGGGTATATTTTATTTTTATTTTATTTGGTTTACCAACAATTGTTTTCACTGGATACATTTTAAAGCACATATATCTAAATTATTATAACAGTGCAACAATCACTTAAAGGTAAACACAGCATGCACAATAATTAAAAGTTAAACAAGTTTACAACGCAGATTTAGGTACACATCTAACAATAACAATTTTGTACAGGCAGAAATATAATATATTAATAGAAAACGTGAAGGTTCCTAGATTACTTTAAGAACTTTCACGCGCCCCTATTCACCACGATGACAATAGATATGATAAAAGTATATCGTACTGATATAGTCTTCATCACACCCACCGCCACCGCACATTACATTATCCACGTAATATGGACTATGACAAATGACATAAATATTATTCAATGCTAGTTGAGCGGCTAAGAGCATTTTTTACTTTAATGAGGGAGTCAGAATGTAGATCTATAACATCGCTATAACTATTTACTGTCTTGCAAAATCTGGCGCAGGGAGAATTGGCGCCTAACACAGTTCTCCTACGAGGTGGATATAGTGGTGTGATAGAGCTGCGAGGGACCCTGTACGGGACACGAAAGTTAAAAAGGGCCAGCAAAGGGGGACAGTCAATTTTATGGGCAAATATTTTATAAGCAAACATTGCGTCATTGAGGTGTAAGCGCTTGGTAATGGAACTTAATTGGAAGTGCTTCAGTCTAGTTTTATACGATGCTAGTTTTTTAACTGTACCACAGGAATACGCAAGATGCCAGGCAAAACGCTTTTGAACACGTTCAATACGCAATGAATGTGTGGAATAATGAGGCCGCCACACTACACTGTTATATTCTAACACACTACGAACGAGACTATTATAAAGCAGTATCTTTGTTTTGCTGCAACTGTTTACAGGTCCTTATGACAAAGCCTAGTAGCTTAGAAGCTCTTTTAATAATGTTGTCTAAATGTGGAGCAAAAGTTAATTTTTTGTCATATATTATACCAAGATCGCGAATGGTGTCAACTTCAGTAATTTTGTCTTTGTTGATAAAATACTCAGCGTGAATTAAATTGTGTTGTCTCGAAAATGTTAGATGGAAACATTTTTTTGAGTTAAGATGCATATTGTTACTATTACACCATTGGACAAGGCGATCAATGTCACCTTGCAAACATTTTTTATCTTCCTCGGATTTAATAACTCTAACAAACTTCAGATCATCTGCATACATATACACCTCCGAAGATTGAAAACAACTAGAAACATCATTTATGTAATAATTAAACAAAACAGGTCCAAGATTTGAGCGCAGGTATAGGAGTAAAGGAAAACAAATAATTAAAAAATCAAAATAGTTGTTTATTTCAAATAGTAACCTGAAAAAACTTATTCTTATTAAGTCCTATTATTCTCACAAGGGAAAAATAAATCAATGTCCTTGGCCTCGTAAATTAACAAAATTAAAAAGATATATTATTATAAGTAGAAACTTTCGTTACTTATTTATTTAAATTTATCATAGCTACTTACTATGATAAATTTAAATAACTAAATACTACTATGCCGTGTGGTTGACGGCATAGAATACAAGTGTCACCACCCCCTATCTTCCCGTGGGTGTTATTGGGTTTTTCTGGCACGAAATTCTCAGTAGCAGCACGGAGTCTGGAAATGTGCCCGGTACGGCAATAGGCTCGCCCCTTATTACGTGGGACTAAAGTATATCTGGCGAAATACACCTCTGCCTACCTCTTCGGGGTTATAGGCGTGAGACTATGTATGTATGTACATACTATGACTAATCAGTCTTTCAGACATAATCAAATTAATGTCTGGTCCCATAGTTATCTATCGTAACAACAATCACAGTCAGTAATGGTAAAAATACATAATAGAAATAGAAACAACATCTTAGAAAATAAAAACTAGGCATTTTTTAAATATAATCTAGTCAGAGACATCTTCAGTGTTATCGGTCCGTATCTTCAAATTATTGTAAAATGTGTGGTACCGCTTAGGAATCACATTGGATTTGCATAGATCTTTAAATTTTTTCTTGTCAATCGGTGTGTCCGTCAGAATGAACGGTGACTAAGCGTATTTAACGTTGAATTTATGCCTAACAATTGCTTCCCTATTGCTTCTATTTGCTTCCTATTCTCAAACAATTGCTTCCATCGTATTGTAGCAGAAAAAAACATTTTAAGAGTGACCGTTCATTCTGATGTCAGGACGGCCGGTCACCGAGTCGTAGTGTCCTTGTTAAATAGAAATATTGAAATTCACGGTGGCCATTAATTACTTCCAGTTTGCTTCTCTCTATGTTTTACAACGATAATACTGTTACTATCGCGGCAATAAAGATATCGACAAGTGTTGTAAAACAATATTTTAAGTGCCTGACAAAAAATAAAGGCAAAACTCTTTTTGAACATTGCAGTTACGCTTGATTAGGCGATAAATCTATGGTATTGTACAGGCCCCCTGTACGAGTTGTAAGGAGTAATAAAAAGATTTGCATTATGTACATTAAAAAAATAATTAATAAACTGTTGTCACTGTTTCTTTTTTCTACTCTTTATTGTTGCAAGACACTCTACACACACTTGAATTGAAATATTTTAAGGTGTTTATTACATTTGTATGAATTTTTGTCACTAAATACGATAGGCACTTCTTTTTATTTTTAATAACATAATACTTAGCTGTATGCCACCGTTACAATACCATAGATTTATCGCCTAATCAAGCGTAACTGCAATGTTCAAAAAGAGTTTTGCCTTTATTTTTTGTCAGGCACTTAAAATATTGTTATACAACACTTTTGTCGATATCTTTATTGCCGCGATAGTAACAGTATTATCGTTGTAAAACATAGAGAGAAGCAAACTGGAAGTAAATAATGGCCACCGTAAATTTCAATATTTCTATTTAACAAGGACACTACGACTCGGTGACCGGCCGTCCTGACATCAGAATGAACGGTCACTCTTAAAATGTTTTTTTCTTCTACAATACGATAGAAGCAATTGTTTGAGAATAGGAAGCAAATAGAAGCAATAGGGAAGCAATTGTTAGGCATAAATTCAACGTTAAATACGCCTAGTGACCGTTCATTCTGACGGACACCAATCGGTAATAAGCTTTTCTAAGCTATAGTCTGAGTGCTCGGCCACAGTGAAAGGCAGGCGCGGGTGCGGGCGCGACGCGGGAAACTCAAACATATGGAGCTCTATAGAAGTGTCCGTAGTGGGCGAGCGGGACCGACGGCTTAAAGTGCTCTTCGAGGCACGGGACAAGCTATAATCAACAATGAAACTACGCACTTAACTCCGAAAAATGATTGGTGCGCGCCGTGGATTCGAACCCGATACCCTCTGCATGGCAGTCTGTTGGTATCTCCACTAGGCTATCGCTGCCTTATACATTATAGTTTGCATACGTTACATATCTGCTCTGTTTATTTGTTCACCTGCATGCTCAGATAAGGTTTGATGTGAAATTAAAACTATTACACTGTTCAAACTGTTATCGTGTAATTAATTAATGGACGTTTTCGTTGAAATATCTGGGTGTGCATAGTCGTATTTGGGATTGTACATCGCTTTTTTATTAATCAAGTTGAAGGATTAATTTGTATTATCTATCTTTATGGTGGTTAGGTTTTCTTGTTATGTTGGATGCACTCTGCAATTTTCATTGCCAGCAATGCAGTTGTACTATATAAGTTTGTGTTTAGTAACTACATCAAACCCGACATTTGTTGTGATCGGCGTTAAAATAGCGAAGTTTTGATTTACTCAACTATCACGATTTGTTTGCTAAGCTTCAAACTCAGAGACTAAAATACGCTTCCCGAGGCATATATTTATAAGAATAAAATATAATATATAAATAGTTTATAAGAATATATAAATTTATATGTTTATATATTTACAAGTTATTTGGTTGCCGAATTACAAGTTCTGCTTAGTTTGGAATCAGATGATATTATTTTATTAATATTATGTTCTTTGTAAATTGGGCATCCAGTGGTTAAGATTGGCTTATTATTTTTTTATTTAAAAACATAAGGGAGTAATACTTCATTATATGCTTTGTAAGTACACCAGAATAGTATTTATTGCTACGTAAATAAATACTGGTTACAAACAGACTACAAATAACTTATTAATAAAATTGTTGAATCTGAATCTACTAATGTTGTATTCACAGAACACGTGTGCAAATAAGTGTTTGTCTTATACAAGTCTAAAAATATACCCCATTAAAATGCAGAAACGGCAACCTCAGTACATCATTATTTCAAAGTTAGAGAAATAGTGCCTTTTATGGAGTTTACTGCGATAAAAGAGCTACGGAACAATTTTTTTTATACCGCAGTACTAACGAGGGCTTTGTCTAAGTTATAACCGTTTTGTATTGTTTTAATCACCCGGGACTGTCATCTGACTAGTCCGACGAAGATATTGTTCTGTGATGACTTTCTATTTTTGGTATTTCACTATTTCATTCTGTGTTCGAATCTGAAACATATTTTAGAGAGCAGTTTTAGAAAACAATTTCTACACAATTGCTTAATTGTAGATGACATAATTATTTACAGTGTTTTAATTAGAACTCTCTGTGACTATTTGTAGATATCAGTCACTCTATTACGGTACTATCTTTGAACCAGAGTCATAAACACAATCAGTTCTATTTCACATAGTATGCACATAACGCAAGGACACGAGAGTAATCGCACTAAAAGTCTACGTAAATATCAAACGCTACGTTTCGCCGACAGTTTGACAACGTATGAGAAGCCCGCTAACGCAACAATTTCAGTTTCAACCATTGGAAAATAATAATTGGTTTTACATGTTACATGCAAAGTGGGATTGTCCGGCCCGTTGACACTGAACGGTCACTGATGTGGCTATCGCAGAAATATCAAATGTTTGCGATTCACTTGATTAGCACAATACGTAATGTGCTTAATGAAACGTACTAAAATTAGGTTGATGTTTGGTTTATATGATGGCATTTATGATGTATTAACCAAAGAGTTTCGTAATTTCATTAAATATATTACATAAAATAATAGCGGACCTAGTGTGCTACCTTAAGGTAACCCACATGTTATGTTTAAAAATTAGAGCTTATAAGATTTTAAAACCGGGTTTTTACTTGCAAGAGTTAATTTCGTTCACAGCGTCATACATTTCTATAAATTCTGCTGAATTGTAATTTATAATTTATATTTAACTGCAGCAACGCCCTCACACAATTTTTTATTTAACCATTTCTGCCCGATCCTGTGGGAATTTCGAGAAATCCCGTCTTATGTAGATTCTTATGTAAGACCAAGTTTAGTATACAAATTACTGAAATGAAATTTCTAGTCAGATAGCTAGTTTCATGTATCTAGTCCTCTCGATGTTTGCTGATTTTGAGATGATTGTTTAAAATAACATCTTGTTATGTTTTCTTATCGACGGGTCCTACGTATACTAGTACAAGTGCAAACACACAACTTTACAGGAGAGCGGATTAAACGTTCTATAGCTTGTAATTTTGACAAATATCAATAGAAATAATTGAAAATTTGTAATATTGTATTTGAATATCATATGAAAAAGACTGCATAATTTGATTTTCTTATTTTTTTATACTCTAGAAAATAGCATGACTTGCATTGATGTAGCTTATTTTCTTTACCATGATAGAACCGGTAAACTGGTACAAGTGACCACTTATACCAGTATAAAGTGTACTTGTTTGTACACATAATTAAGGAAAATTAAAGGTAGGTGTTCAATTTAACTAGGTAATTACCTTGTTTAATTGAACTATTTTATCTATTGAGCTAATACAAGCATATACTATTAACAAAAACATATTTTTTATAGACTTTTTAACACTTGCAATAGTTTACTTAGTACTAGAAAACTACTTGCAACTGTTTTTATATTGTTATTTTATTATTATCTTAAAATATTTGAATGGGTATATTTTATTTTTATTTTATTTGGTTTACCAACAATTGTTTTCACTGGATACATTTTAAAGCACATATATCTAAATTATTATAACAGTGCAACAATCACTTAAAGGTAAACACAGCATGCACAATAATTAAAAGTTAAACAAGTTTACAACGCAGATTTAGGTACACATCTAACAATAACAATTTTGTACAGGCAGAAATATAATATATTAATAGAAAACGTGAAGGTTCCTAGATTACTTTAAGAACTTTCACGCGCCCCTATTCACCACGATGACAATAGATATGATAAAAGTATATCGTACTGATATAGTCTTCATCACACCCACCGCCACCGCACATTACATTATCCACGTAATATGGACTATGACAAATGACATAAATATTATTCAATGCTAGTTGAGCGGCTAAGAGCATTTTTTACTTTAATGAGGGAGTCAGAATGTAGATCTATAACATCGCTATAACTATTTACTGTCTTGCAAAATCTGGCGCAGGGAGAATTGGCGCCTAACACAGTTCTCCTACGAGGTGGATATAGTGGTGTGATAGAGCTGCGAGGGACCCTGTACGGGACACGAAAGTTAAAAAGGGCCAGCAAAGGGGGACAGTCAATTTTATGGGCAAATATTTTATAAGCAAACATTGCGTCATTGAGGTGTAAGCGCTTGGTAATGGAACTTAATTGGAAGTGCTTCAGTCTAGTTTTATACGATGCTAGTTTTTTAACTGTACCACAGGAATACGCAAGATGCCAGGCAAAACGCTTTTGAACACGTTCAATACGCAATGAATGTGTGGAATAATGAGGCCGCCACACTACACTGTTATATTCTAACACACTACGAACGAGACTATTATAAAGCAGTATCTTTGTTTTGCTGCAACTGTTTACAGGTCCTTATGACAAAGCCTAGTAGCTTAGAAGCTCTTTTAATAATGTTGTCTAAATGTGGAGCAAAAGTTAATTTTTTGTCATATATTATACCAAGATCGCGAATGGTGTCAACTTCAGTAATTTTGTCTTTGTTGATAAAATACTCAGCGTGAATTAAATTGTGTTGTCTCGAAAATGTTAGATGGAAACATTTTTTTGAGTTAAGATGCATATTGTTACTATTACACCATTGGACAAGGCGATCAATGTCACCTTGCAAACATTTTTTATCTTCCTCGGATTTAATAACTCTAACAAACTTCAGATCATCTGCATACATATACACCTCCGAAGGTTGAAAACAACTAGAAACATCATTTATGTAATAATTAAACAAAACAAGTCCAAGATTTGAGCCCAGGTATAGGAGTAAAGGAAAACAAATAATTAAAAAATCAAATTGTTGTTTATTTCAAATAGTAACCTGAAAAAACTTATTCTTATTAAGTCCTATTATTCTCACAAGGGAAAAATAAATCAATGTCCTTGGCCTCGTAAATTAACAAAATAAAAAAGATATATTATTATAAGTAGAAACTTTCGTTACTTATTTATTTAAATTTATCATAGCTACTTACTATGATAAATTTAAATAACTAAATACTACTATGCCGTGTGGTTGACGGCATAGAATACAAGTGTCACCACCCCCTATCTTCCCGTGGGTGTTATTGGGTTTTTCTGGCACGAAATTCTCAGTAGCAGCACGGAGTCTGGAAATGTGCCCGGTACGGCAATAGGCTCGCCCCTTATTACGTGGGACTAAAGTATATCTGGCGAAATACACCTCTGCCTACCTCTTCGGGGTTATAGGCGTGAGACTATGTATGTATGTACATACTATGACTAATCAGTCTTTCAGACATAATCAAATTAATGTCTGGTCCCATAGTTATCTATCGTAACAACAATCACAGTCAGTAATGGTAAAAATACATAATAGAAATAGAAACAACATCTTAGAAAATAAAAACTAGGCATTTTTTAAATATAATCTAGTCAGAGACATCTTCAGTGTTATCGGTCCGTATCTTCAAATTATTGTAAAATGTGTGGTACCGCTTAGGAATCACATTGGATTTGCATAGATCTTTAAATTTTTTCTTGTCAATCGGTGTGTCCGTCAGAATGAACGGTGACTAAGCGTATTTAACGTTGAATTTATGCCTAACAATTGCTTCCCTATTGCTTCTATTTGCTTCCTATTCTCAAACAATTGCTTCCATCGTATTGTAGCAGAAAAAAACATTTTAAGAGTGACCGTTCATTCTGATGTCAGGACGGCCGGTCACCGAGTCGTAGTGTCCTTGTTAAATAGAAATATTGAAATTCACGGTGGCCATTAATTACTTCCAGTTTGCTTCTCTCTATGTTTTACAACGATAATACTGTTACTATCGCGGCAATAAAGATATCGACAAGTGTTGTAAAACAATATTTTAAGTGCCTGACAAAAAATAAAGGCAAAACTCTTTTTGAACATTGCAGTTACGCTTGATTAGGCGATAAATCTATGGTATTGTACAGGCCCCCTGTACGAGTTGTAAGGAGTAATAAAAAGATTTGCATTATGTACATTAAAAAAATAATTAATAAACTGTTGTCACTGTTTCTTTTTTCTACTCTTTATTGTTGCAAGACACTCTACACACACTTGAATTGAAATATTTTAAGGTGTTTATTACATTTGTATGAATTTTTGTCACTAAATACGATAGGCACTTCTTTTTATTTTTAATAACATAATACTTAGCTGTATGCCACCGTTACAATACCATAGATTTATCGCCTAATCAAGCGTAACTGCAATGTTCAAAAAGAGTTTTGCCTTTATTTTTTGTCAGGCACTTAAAATATTGTTATACAACACTTTTGTCGATATCTTTATTGCCGCGATAGTAACAGTATTATCGTTGTAAAACATAGAGAGAAGCAAACTGGAAGTAAATAATGGCCACCGTGAATTTCAATATTTCTATTTAACAAGGACACTACGACTCGGTGACCGGCCGTCCTGACATCAGAATGAACGGTCACTCTTAAAATGTTTTTTTCTTCTACAATACGATAGAAGCAATTGTTTGAGAATAGGAAGCAAATAGAAGCAATAGGGAAGCAATTGTTAGGCATAAATTCAACGTTAAATACGCCTAGTGACCGTTCATTCTGACGGACACCAATCGGTAATAAGCTTTTCTAAGCTATAGTCTGAGTGCTCGGCCACAGTGAAAGGCAGGCGCGGGTGCGGGCGCGACGCGGGAAACTCAAACATATGGAGCTCTATAGAAGTGTCCGTAGTGGGCGAGCGGGGCGGCGAGCGATGCAGCGCGTTGAGCACGCGGGCAACTCAAACCATAGAACTTTCATACAAGTGTCCGTAGTGAATGCGCGGGCGGCAAGCGGGAAACAATGCGGAGCGTGCGGATCTCAAACTTTTATGAGCAATAATATTATGAGTAATTATGAAATCAAGTGCGAGTCGAACTCGCTCATCAAGGTTAACGTAGTAGAGGGATTCACTTAACATAAGCATAACGTAGCCCCCAGCCAAATATCACTATAAATTTTTGGCCAGCAAAAATAACATTGGTTTCTGTAGTGTTTGTGTGTCGATATTGTTTATTGATATTGAGCACCAATAGTATAGAATATAATAATTATTTATTTGCTAGAAACATGGTAGATACAGATGGTACAGTTATAGTTCAGTCATTTAGTACAGCATGTTTTACCTCTCAATCGGCATGCAAAAATTATACTTAAAATTACATAATGCGAGCAGTCAAACTATTTCTGTTAAAATACACTTGTTAAAGATACCAATTGAAATGTAAATTGCTTTGAATTAAACTTTATAATGTTAACCAAGTACATAATACATTAGAGGGTTTTGGTAAGCAAAATTTAAATTTAAAAATCTCCATAGGCACCCCGCTAGTATAGGACAGATATTTTTTATTGTATATAAATCATAAAGCGGTTCACAGAATACATCTACTTACCAATTTTGAAATTTGTAGTCTTAATAGTTTCGGCATAAAGTGGCTGTGACATAGAAACGGATACATAGACAGACATGGCGAATCTATCAGGGGTTCAGTTTTAAGCCTCCTAGCCTTTGGCTAGGGAATCCTAAAGATAGGTTACTTACATATCAGTCAATTTTCAGAAATAGATATATATTCGGTATATATAATGATAGATAATGTCATGGATACCGACCGAATTACTTTGAACTCTACAGAGTTTCTGAACTCTTTAGACTAATCAGGAGTCTCACACAACTTGAGACTGCAAGTAAATTAATGTTACCCCAACTTCAACGCGCGCGAAGCCGCAGGCAAAAGCTAGTATTATATAATGTTGAACTTAAAAATGCAAAGTATCTATATAAATTCTAATTTGTTTTCTTTATTTACATTACCACATATCTCTTTTTAACCCTTCCAGTCGTTCCTGAAGTTACTAGAATTTTCCAATTTTTATTCAAATATTATTTTTATTTTTAATATTTGCCAAATATTTATAAAGATTTTCCAAATATCATAAAAACCAAAATTATTATAACAGTTAAGAATGTGATTTGAACCCACGCCCTCAGACCGTGAGGCGGTTGTATTATCCGCACGGCTACAGCCTTGTTATCAGTTAGTTGCGAATTTGGAGGACAATTGACATAGTGTTGCTATGGTGAGTGTTAACGTCATCTAACTGAGAATTCATATTAATCTAGCCGCGATCCTAAATTTGACAAATACTGTACACCGCACCCGCAAACGCGCCACTACGGACACATGAAGACGCGCGCGGCGACGCGCGCGGCCCGCGCGCGGGCTGCCCGCGCTGCTATGGCCAAGCACTGACATCGTGTTTGATCAAGTTCGGAATAAATATTTACATTTTAAGGTAAGATGATTTATTGTTTTAGCTAACGTTTTGGATTAGTATTATTGCATTTATTTTAAAGTTGGATATACAAAATATTTCTTATAATATTACTGCAACCAATTCATATATCAAAAACTTATAAGTAGGTAAACATCTAATCTCTTAAATTTTTTGAAACATTTTGTATACTGGCACGTGTAGTACTTTTTAGACATTGTATGGTTTTGTAAGCACTTTCTTCAAATGCATATTTATAATTAAGCATAAATAAATCTTTGGCTTTAATATTTACTTCACAAACCTTACTCCATATTACAAGTTCCCCAGTGGAATTCTTCTTCCAGTTATCAAAAAAGGCAAGGCAAGACTTAAAATCGAAGACAAATGATTGAATAACTTCTTTAACAATGTATGGTTTCGCGTTAGCTGTCGCCATTTTGAAGGCCAATATCCTCTGTTCTGGAGTATACATGGAAATATTTCTGGTTTTTCTTTCAATTACGGAATAGAAGAAAGTTTCTAGCAAATAAAGAAATAAATAATAATATTCTATTTACGGAATGAATGCTGTCACCCTCATTTTGAGTTTGACCAACAACAAGAAGTCTATGTGAGATGTTCATGTTAAATTTATAAACGCAATACATGTACATAAGAAAAATGATTCTATTTCGGTTCTGGTCTCCACAATTGTCCGACCAGAATATAAAAGTTTTGACACCTTGTTTCACCTTAAATTTTCCACTGTGGGAGTTTCCTCGAATATGTCTTCTGGATCGCTTAAACTAACAACCTTATTAAAAACGGCATTTCTTCAGCTCGAATTGCCGCATCTTTTTTTATTGATTGTATTAATTAATTAATTGTAGCGTTAAAATAACCTAACTTATATCAGTTTACAATATAAATAAAAAAAAAATAACACCAAGTCAGACCCAGTATACTGATACAAGTGCAAAGTTTATTGAAAAGAATTCATTAATAATAAAATCAGATTATTTTTTTCTATCATTATCTATTACCTGCCTTTTGGATTTCATTTTCGTAAAAAAAATATTTTTTACATATAAATCGGTCGACTCCCTGGTTCCTTGTCATATTTTTAAATTTAGGTGCAATTCTTCACATATTTCGCGTGGTGGTACTGCATGCGGATCTAAAATAAATCAAAATTAGTGTGTTAATTCATTTTTTAAATATAGTTACTAATAACCGTTAAAATTTCCTTAAACCACTATACAAAGTACGCGCATAAACAATATGAACCTTGTATGCTGGTGTAAGTGAAAAATAAATAATCAACACATAATTAAATTTTACGAATTTGTTACATCTGATCAGAGAAGAAAAAGTTTATCTTTATAATATACTCAAAGTGTAAAATTGATAATTACCTTCGTAATTTTCTGGAATGTTTATTGTCTTGTGCTTATTTTCTAATAAAACCAGCATTAATTGACGCCGTGAACGCTTCATTGTTGTGACTTCTTACTGCTGTTACTACATGCAAACAAATTCAGAATTTTTTTTTAACATTGAATACGTAAACTATGACTTATCGCAGTTATACCAGTGTTTGACGTGCTCTGTGTAACGATGTCGCGCGCATACTGGAGTGGAGGTCACTTGCGCTCACGCATCGCGTCGTACGCGCCGGCCTACACTGATGCAAGTGACTTACACCAGTGTAGGCAGTCGCAAGGCTTGAAATGATGTCATTTACATCAGTATACAAGTTTGTATCTTT